>JALLBH010000186.1:0-59697 GCA_036940005.1 Skeletonema menzelii | reverse complement strand
ATATTATGCTGTAATTCCATTGTCAACAGTCGATAGAAAGGGTATTGCTATCGCATGGAGTGTACGTTTTGCGTCCGTTTTGCTAGGTTCCTACCTATGGTTTGTACGTAGGATAGGTGTAATAGCACCTTTTGGTACAATTGAGTGAAGATAATCGAAATCTATATGAAATTTGTAGTTCATTGATGTTTTGATCTTAGTTATAGTGCATCGCATCATTGAACACCATCGCACCAAAGTTGTGTACTTCGTATTCCATGAAAAATGTAGAGAATTGGCCAATTTTGTTGAGGTAGGGAACTGATTGGGATGAGGCCGATAATGTGAGTACAAACTATAAATTGATTACCTTCTTACAAAAGAAGATGGAAAGACGCGCCCAATCCATTGCAATACTGTTCATTTGACTTCAACTTGCAAGTTGAATCTCAGATTCAAGAAATATGATCCAAGTAAGGTGTCAATGAGATTCTAACGACCAAATAAATAACATTAACCAGTAGGGGGTGGAGACGGAGCTTCATCTGAGAGGAGAGAGCAGAGACGGCGTTTTTCTTATTCCTGATATTGCTTACTTAAAAGCAATATTCCAGTTGAACATAGTAAGCGGGCTTGTTTATTGTAAGTGTTTAGCCTATCAAACCCCTTGTTCTGCACGAAGTGCTGATCTAGATCTGCTCCGTCCATTGCGAAATGCTGATCTAGATCTGCTGCGTTCAAGTTCTGGTGGTCGCGAAGGAGGAGCACCAGGCAAAGGGGCCCGTGATTTGCTACGTCTGCTCCTGCTGCGACTCTTCTCATCATCTTTACCCCCTGCTGGGCTTGATTCATTACAATGCACCTTACGACGTGGACGTGAAGAAGTACGTTTTCGTCGATGATGTTCGCTAGTTTGATGTCTTCGATATTCTTTGCCGGAGCCGGAAGGACTTGCCATTTCATCTTCTCTGTTGTGGGCGAGGACAGGCTCTGATTTATTGAATCTTGATGAGCGACAATGATCCCTACGAGATAGGTTGCAAGCGCTCTTATTCAACGAAGAGGATCTCCCCTCCTCCACACGATAAGAAACACCCTCCTGAACTGGGTAATGAATGCCACCAGTAAAATCGTCATGAAAGAAAGATGTGCTCTTCTTCGTAGGTCCACGAGAACGGTCCTCGGCGTTAAAAGAAGAGCCTTTTTTTGAATGCGCACGATGTCCATCGGTAGTAGATCCTCTTTTCAAGTTCGACTTTGCCTGGCTCTCATCGGTGGGAGCACTGAACCTTCTTGAGCGTGATTGGGAATCAAACGTAGATCCTCTTTTCAAATGAGACTTGGACTGAATCTCTTCATTGTTGGCACTACCCCTTCTCGAGCGTGGTTGATGTCTATCGTCAGTCGATAAAGATTCCCATCTCTTGCTTTGTCTGGAAATATTAATCTTCACAGCATCAGCAGTATTTGTGTCTACGACGAAGGCAGAGTTCTGGTTAGGATCGACAAAGGCAAGTTTCCCAATATCTTCCTTGTGCTTGGATCGGAGATTCTTGATAATTTTGGCAAATACGCCAGACTTTTTGCAAGATGTGTGGTCATCTTGGCCGTGGCTACCATTATTGGACTCAGAGAGAGCAGGCGATGATGCTCTGTCTGGGGAGGTTTCAGATTGGTTGTGTTGTGTACTAGAAGCTACGTTGGCAACTTCTGGCTCACTGGAAGTAAGACTGCTTGTCAAAGCAGTTTGGGTAGAGGTTGTGTTGGAACTTAATGACTTACAATGTCGTTTTGGTTCCTCTTCCTTGTCCTTGACGAGCTTGGAACTTAATGACTTACAATGTCGTTTTGGTTCCTCTTCCTTGACTTCGTCCATATCGGGTCCAGCCTTGAGTTTGTCGTGAAAATGCAAGGCATCATCGACGAACTCATCCAGCTTGTCTTGAAAATGGGTGGCGCTCTTAATGTTGTCAGCATGGCCGTAGAGAATCAATGCGACAACGGGATATTCTGTTGAAGAATCTATTCGTAACAGTCCAACCTCTTGTTCAGCTTGATCATCGTCCTGCTCAGAATCTGCGGAGGCATGATCATTTCCTTCTTTATCACATTTAGTGATTTGCTCTTCATTCCAAAGAGCCATCGTGTGCAATAGCTTTTTCGCCCACACTTTCTTCAATTGTACCAATCTTCCCAGGCTGCAATGAAACAAGAACTCGCTAGTCTCTGATGTTGTTTCTATCGTAAACTTCATGTCCTCAAAAACGAAATTGCATGTCCCATTCTTATTGAGGCGGAGCTCCGAACCACGGAGAAAAGAATCAATCTTGGCCATGTGTGACGTTTCGTACAAGGTAGTGCCACCGATGGATGCGCGTTTTGATTGGATCCGGGGTGTTTCAACCGATGTTCGACGATGAGCTCGTCTTGATGAAATGTTCTCTTGACGTGGGCTACCCACTCTTGGGGGCGACTTTGATACATGTTCACCTTGAATAATGGCTGGGGGCTTTGGGTCGATTTCTTTTGGAGGAGGTGAAGATGTTCTCTGCTTGATCTCACGGATGATGTCTTCCAAGACCTTGGACGGCTCTTTTGCATCGCCATCACCAACATACTTCGGTACGCCGATGATGCATGCCTTGCTCACGGCACGCTCTATTTTTCTCCGCTCCTTGTTTGGATCTGACACATTGCTTATCGATGATACGCAGGTATCATCCTCATCCTCCGCCCAATTGTGCTGCAGATGCACTGCCTCATAATTACCTTTTACTTCCATGTCGTTCGATAATATTATGGTTGGACGCAATCTACAGGACGTATTGATTTGTAGATCAGTATAATTAACTGCTAGGAGCTAGAGGGGCCGCTAATGAGATTTGAAATAATAAGCAAGATCTGAATACACCGAAAGAACAGCCATATCAAGTGAAGAACGCACATCGCCGCCTCTTCAAGCAACCATTCAAACAGATTCAACCCTGCGCTGCCACTCTATTTCATGTCTCTCTGCATCAGCGCTTTGCACCTTCTCAAAATCGAGAGTGGTTGTTTCACGATCAGACTACTGGTATCCACGTCGTAGCACATAATGAGGTTTGGGGCAACATACTTTGCCCCCTTTTTATATGAACATGAATATCAACAATCAGTTTACAAAGCATCGGGCTTTGCCCCATCATTTAGAACGGTATTAATTATCGCAGATAACCAGCCCTCAAAATTCTCGTTAGGGGCGGATGAACTGTGTAAGTCATTCACGCAATTGAAGGGG
The DNA here is from genome assembly GCA_036940005.1 of Skeletonema menzelii. Taxonomy (NCBI): domain Eukaryota; phylum Bacillariophyta; class Thalassiosirophyceae; order Thalassiosirales; family Thalassiosiraceae; genus Skeletonema; species Skeletonema menzelii. The sequence goes on along the minus strand of JALLBH010000186.1, from coordinate 56,441 downwards.
CAGATTAAAGAAGAGGCGGTGAAGAATCACTTGTGTCTGAATATTGAAATCGCGAGCACCATAACTTTTCGACCATAATAACAACTAATAAGATGACCGGCCTCAAGATGATACCCTCGATCTCTAAGGAGGACTACACCCCTTCACTCTCCATCGAAGAATCCGTTGATACAATTGCTGTGATGCTAGACCAACAGTCGACCACCTACAAATGTTGCGACTACCTCGCCAACAACGACTCCACATACAGCATGTCAACGCCATCACTAACAAGGCGAAACCAGTTCCATCAGCATAAACCTCATCAAAGTGGATGCGTGGACCGTCTATGTCGAGAAAAGATGACGCAATGGTGCTATCAAGTGACCGACTTTTGCAAGTTTCGACGAGAAGCTGTTGCAATCAGCATATCCTTCCTTGATAGATTCCTATCATCATCAAGTCCAAGAGCGCAGAAGGCTCTCCAAAGTAGGAAGGAATACCAGCTCGCATCGATGACAACCCTTTATATTGCCATCAAGATGTTTGAGCCTATGGTGATAGATGCTTCTTTACTTGCTACTATAAGTCAAGGCTGCTATGATGAGAAGGACATTAATGATATGGAAAAGGATATTTTGCACGATCTTGGTTGGAGGATGAATGGACCTATTGTTCAAGACTTCATAAGACATTTCTTGGTATTTCTGCCCTTGTCTGCCTTCACTCATGATGATGAAGTCGATACTGTCTTGCTCGACATTGCAAAATATCAGGTTGAGATTGCAGTATGTGACTACGATCTATCCCTGATGAATCAAAGCGACATTGCTCTAGCAGCCCTATTGAACAGCATTGAAGGTATTGATGAAGCAGTCTTCTCCGGTCGATCACGGTTTGAGTTCTTGCTGAGCATAAGTGATGAGACTGGATTGAATCCATTTTCTTATGATGTAAATGTTGCTCGTGCTCGTTTACTAGAGTTATTCAAAAAGAATTCGGGGTATGAGTTACCGCAGATTGCCAACCTGACACCAGTTGTTCGCTCGAGGAAAGAATTTGTTATTCAAAAGCCCAAGAGACTCAACTCTACCGGCTCTACATCGCCAGTGTCGGTGACGAAGCATCCGAACGAGCGAAAACACTCTCAAACTGCAAAGTGTGCATAGACATTTATAACACGAGTAACGACTGAGTTCACTACCATGAATAATTAAAGATTACTTGCCTCTATGGACGCATACTCGCTCGCTCTAAGATACATACCATCGATCCTCAGCATCATTTTGGCGCGGTTGAAGTGTGATCTTTTATTTTTTCTATCTATTCTTTCGTAATAATATGTCAGCTACCATACTCCATAAAGTGCCTAAACCTAACGATATAACCTAACGATCCTACAAGAGGTTACTCTAGTCTAATATCACGATGAAGAATACTTCTGGTACATGCCTTCTGCTAGCTGCTGCTTCATTTTTTCTTTCACTGGCCGCAGCTTTCACCACGCAAGCGCAACAGCAGCGGCGGTCATCATCACTTCTTCAAAGTTCTCCTCTTTTTCAACCAGAGAAAAACGACGACGAAACGTCAAATGAATTTCAAGGCTTTAATCCATTTACACCCGGTGCAAAAATGCCGACCAAGGGCGGTTTTGGTGTACTATCTGATGACGAGAGGAAGCAACCACCACCATCGACGCCAGGTGGTCAAATTTCTCCACGTCAAATGAAAATGAAAGAAATCACAACCGAGTTGCTAATGTGTATATCTGATGACGATTCTGTGTCTGAGTTATTATTATCTCACGAAGACTTTCTATTGGATCAATTAAACAATCTAGATGCTGTTCTTGAAGCTGATAGTGTGCTTTCCCCTAACATGACGCGATCTGAACGTTTTCTAAGATATTCAGAAGTGATGCAGGAAAGAATAAATGATGCAAGGGCACCTGCAGCAAAGAAGGCGTTGGGTGCATTGAAGGATTTTGTCATGAGCAGGGAGTGATTTGATTTCAATATCTCGTAGTACACGTTACACGTTGAATAAATAATGTTAGCTTGAGAATTGCTCATTTACACTGCACAAAAAATAGATCTCCCCACAATTACTTCATACTTCAGAAGTAAATCGGACTGAATGATTGAGCCAACGACGCAACTAGAGCCTACAACTATTCAGAAATATTACTCATTATTATTTAGATTTTGCCCCTCTTGAAATCGAAAAAAAATCAGCTCTCTAAAAGCTGATTTGTATTGACATCAGCACTATGATACCATTCGCTGATCGATCACGCAGTACGTTACTGTCTTTTGATCAACCGATCCCATCGGATTAAATGGAGCTCCGCCCTCATTCTGATATGATCTAGTAGCTGCGTTTGGCTGTTGCATAGCTTGGAACATTCTTCCGTTGAAAGGTGAACCATCATTTGTTGGCAGTGAGTCGTACTTTTCGACGTCTCTCCTCCTTCTTATCACAAACAGACCCATGGAAGCAACGAAAGCTACACCAGCAACAATGAGCATCGTTGTGAATGCTGGTGAGAACTCATACCCGGATACTACTATGTCCTCTGGAGGCGGAGGATTGTCATCAAAGCCGAAATGACTCAAGCATTTCGGCCCAGTGAAGTCATCTTCACAAACGCATTTATTCGCAAGACAGCGTCCCTTCGTAGGATATCCACACTGAGTATCTTTGGTACAATACGCACCTCCATGGCTCACTGGCAGTAAAGGCTCCTTCTGTCCTTCCTCTGTATTCATGTAGTCTTTCTTGTGGCCCTTAATGAATCGTTCCGTAGGTCTGTCTACGGTCGAGCAACCCACATTCTGCTTTGGATCATTCTTGGCCTGATAAGCTCTGATGTAGTCAATCTCAAACGAGGCAGGAAAGTTGTCGCAAAAACCATCTGGCAATCCACATGTACATTCTGGGTTACCACACTGATAGCAAGTGCATTTGCAGCCATCGGGACAAGGCTTCGGAAATCCCCATGACGACGCTACGGCAGTATTCATCAGCAAGTACATGGGTTCATCAGGGATCTTTGTATTCGTAAGTTTGAGAGAACCGCCGTTGATACCAAAGAGAAACTGGCCGTCCAAGAACCACTTCAAATAGCCCCCGGTTCCATCCTCTTGGGGAGGTTCCCATTCCACGCGGTACTTGTGAAGGTGTTTGAAGAAATCTTTACCAACATGAGTGTTGGCAGAGACGGCATCAGATTGGTATGTGTATTGTTTCGGTTTGTGTTCAAGTTTGACACCGTAAAAGAATGGGTTCAGCTGTGTTTTGTTCCCGTTATACGCACCATACTCCAGGTCTTCGTACCAATACCCCTGAAAGATGAAAAGTAAGAAAAAATTGAATCAGAAACAGCTCATGGCAACGCAGCATCATATTAGATATCCAAGACGCAACCTCAGACTCGATGTATACATACCTTCTTTGGCAACTTCCCTAAAATTGGTCTATTCTTCTCAACCCCCGGTGCAATCTGTAAACTTGTACTAAAGTACGGTCTCGTCACATTCGTATTCGGCAACTTCTCCGAACTTCCCATCATGGCTTCCAGAATGTCAATTTCAGGACTACCCCTTCCCAATCCAGGCTTCATACTGTAATGTCCCACTTTACTGCAAGCCGATATTTGTTGTGATTGTCGATTGTTTTCATCGCATTCATCGTAACTATAAGGCCATATGAAGTTACTCGATCCGACGTAAGTGGCACGTGCCAAGTTCCCCAGCATCCAAAGAGCTGGCCATAGCCCACCAACTTTTGGATCACCAGGCAGCTTTGCATTGAATTCGATAATACCCCCCGTCATACAGAATTTGTTCCAGCCCTGTACCATACCCGATTGGATGTGTTTGGCATCGGCGTAGTATTTGTGTTTGTCTTCGTCGAATGCTTTGTATTTGTTGGATTGTTGGGTGGTGGTTATGTTCAAGACGCCATTTGTGGTTTGGACGTTTTCGGGTCTGTAGAAGTGTAGGGCTTCGTTTGTATCTGTGCGCAGGAACAAGTAGTTCAGCGATGAGAATAATACATTTATGGATATCAAAAGAGAAATATGTCTTGATCAGAGCAGCGCACAACTTACAATCATTCTTGTCGATAGCAGTCCATCTTGGGTCGGATCCATCCTCAAAGGAGCGACCATCTTGTTCAAACTCATCTGAGAACACCTATTTTTGCACCAATGAAAGGAACCACAATTTGCAAATCACATTAGATCCACTTCTACAAATGAGCGCAAAGAGAAATGGATATGAGAGTCAAGTGCAGTACAACTCACCAGTTCATATTCTCTCGTATCCTCTTCGAAATGAGCTGTAGTCGATAAAAACTCTTCAGGTGTATCTGGATCAACCCACCCTGCATTGCATTTTGAAGTAGATACTGCAAATAAGAGGAAAGAAAGAAAAGATGATTTCTGCATACTAAATGGCTGCCTTTTCACTTGACGATATCAAAAGTACTACTTCGTCTTTTCCATGTGCACTTGTCTAACTAATGTTTGAATGCCTATATGCTGACCGACCAGTGCTAAGATACGCAGTAGCGTTCCGTTGAGGAACAGAAAGCTACTATTATTATATGTTGCTGTTGAATTTTGGCTCGGGCGTCGGCGCCCTCATCTATCAAACGTCATCGCGACAAAATCTCTTAGGTCGGGTGGACCGCTTCGCCCTCGCTTTCATCGATGTCGATGTAGATATTATGTAGGTAGGTACATACTTAGGTAGGTATGGTAGGCGATAAGTACTTAGGAGTAGGTGGTACGTACGTATGACGACGTATGTACCATACGCGCTGACGATGACCGATGACGAGGTTGCTCTCATAATGGCGATGTGAAGCATCCATAGAGAAGAACCTACTACTATTCCTGCTGCGTTTTCTATCTATAATCCGCACTGCTTTCGTCCAGAAGAAGAGCTCACTATACTACAATGATTCTCCATTTCCTAGTTGCAGCGGTGTCTTTGCTCCCGCAACTAAATGCTTTCTCTGCATCGTCTGCATCTCCAATATACAACACAATCCAATCCGCAAGAATACTCGATCCTTCAGGAACGCAACAAACATCGATAATCCCACAAGACAACAAACGAAAGTCACTGGTAGTAATCCTGCCACAACTAGGAGAATTTGATAGTGCCGAATATGTCGAATTCCTCACCGCCGCGCAACCATCACTGGAAGAAAATGACATTGACTTGCGTATCATCGGCATTGGTGATACTACTGCTGCTTCCAACTTTTTGAAATTTACAAACCTTTCTCCAGAGAATTTGTATATTGATCCAAATGGAGATTTGCACAAGGAATTGGAATTGGCGTGTGGGCCGGAGTTTCGTGTGCCGGATGGGGTGTCGAATGATGTTTGTAAGTTTTTTTTGAGGCAGTTGCCTGGTGGTGTGCCGGTGGAGGAAGAGATGGTTAGGCCTGTGGCGACTTCTTGGTTGAATTATATGGGTGAGTTGAAATGACTTGTATCCTACAAGCTGATAATTTGTTTATTGCATTACATGAAGAACTTTTGTATGCATATCATGTGCACAACACCTCACATTCGTCTCTTGTGCCTTTACACAATATGCTGTTAGCCATGTGCGCTGGCATCGGTGCACCTGGTACACTTCGTGAGATTCTGCGAGGCTACTTTGGAGATAAAAAGGCACCTGAACGTTTCAGAGATGATGATGTAGTCAAGGCTGGATTCATTACGATTGTAAGTAGAACGTGCTTTCCTTTTAGTCATACAGTCATCTTCAAAGTACTAACGCCTATGAATCTGTTCAGGGTCCTGGCGTAGGTCCAACTTCTATTGGACCACTCAAATACAATCAATGGTTTTCGGATGAAAGGGGTTATCAAAGACCTGTAGAACTTGCCACGATTCGGTTGAAGAACATGGTCGAGGTTCTGACCAAATGGGATGATTATGTTTCCAATACATTGGCAATTCCCCTACGCGGTGCAACATACTTGTTTGATGAAGATGGAAATGAATTATACTCTTACAAATCTCGTGGTGTGTTGACATATTCAGAGACGATGCCACGACCATTGACATTCTTGGCACCCTACATTGGTGAAAGCGTTGCTTTGAATCCTCTTGGCTTGGCAGATAATGGAGGCGGTAAGCTGACACGTGGTCGTGGTGTGTTGAAACCAGCAGGAAAGTTGATGAAGTTCTTGTCTATCTTATTCAAGATTGAGAATAAGTTGCAAGCCAAAGTGTTGGGAGCAGATGAGTCTGATTATGCCACTGCCAGGAAAGAAATTGAAGACACTATCAACCAGAATAAGATCGTGATCTACACGTATGGCCTGTCACCGTTCAGTTCTGAAACAACTGCCGTTCTTGATGAGATTGGAGCAGACTACAAAAATGTTGAGGTTGGATTGGAATGGTTCTTACTTGATAAAGAAAAGAGTGCGTTGCGAGCTGAACTTCTTGAAATGACTGGACAGTCAAGTTTGCCACATGTTTTCATTGATGGGCAACACGTTGGTGGACTCTTTACTGGCTCTTCTGATGGCAAGTATCCAGGCTTAGCAACATTGAAAGAGACTGGTGTATTGCAAAGTATAGTTGATGGTGGATCACTCGAGTGAACGAGGAAAGTGGTGTTGTATGTTTGAACCAACGGTGTGGCATGCGGCACTTATCAAAGCAAATTTGCCGAACAGCTGCTAGCTAAAGATATGGAATTAGATTGTATCAATACAATTATTAATAGCATGAATTATGTACAGTTTAATTAAGTGCGAATCGCATCAATGGATAGAAACCAATTCTCTTTATCATCTGGTCGTTCTGAACTGCAAAATGAGTTGTCACTTCCTCTCTTATCCAACATGTTGCTTGGAATGGTAGGAAACACTTGCGACAATAAGTTCGGATCCTGTCGAATATGCTTAACAATGTTCTTTAGCTGTTCGAGATCTTCGGAGCTAACTTCTTCTTGCAATGAATTATTATCTGACCGGCAATAATCATGTACACTGTGTTCCATGCTGTAGGAGGAGAGTGTTTCGTTCGGAACGCGAGGCGCTTCGTTGCAGTAAATTGTTGTCGGAATCATATTTTTAAAGGATTTGGTCAAATGTGTTGGATTGATGATAGTTGTCAAACCGAGTTGCAAACAAAAATTGTGTGATCGAGTGCAGGCGGTGCAGCGCTGCCGATTAGATCAGCATCAGTAAGTAGTCGTCACACGACCAAGCGAAGGCAGGAGAGGGCGGTTGCTGAGGTCAGATCGGCCCTCTGGTATCCAATCTGCGTGTCAATCAACGACGGAATTAATATTACTTGGTACACACAAGTTGGTTTCTTGCTACTCACAAAATGCTTACGTGCCCTTATCCCAGAACGATCAACCAAGTGCATACTTAAGTAGTCAGTAACGGCCCTGGCCGCTTGCACGCCAGGGCTACACATGCTCTTATAAAATCTTTCCTACATAAAAGTCAACAATTGTCACTTTCAAACACAATTTAGCTGCAGTCATGTGCAAACAAGTACTTCCCGTTGAACGCGAGAGCAGGGGTCGCTCTTCTACAGCCCAATCCAAGAAGCCCATCAAGGAACTGCTCGTTGACACCAAACGAAGATCAGCCCGATCTCGATCAGCTCCACCCAAGAAATCTACATCTGATGTCCCCAATGGTAGCACGAGCAAGCCTCGCTCCTCTACATCAAAGAAATTAGATGGAGATGTCAACCCTGCCGCGTTTCGTGGAGCACAATTCGACAAACAAGGGTACTGCATTAATCACCCTAACTTTCAACTAGCCAATCCCATCATCGGGCCTGATGGTAAGATCATCTACCAAGAATTGAAAGCTTCTTGTCGTTCCTGCCAGAGCGCCAAGCATAAGAGCAAGCGTGGCACCAGTCTAAGTGGGGGGAAAGTTCAGGAGAGACCTCGTAGGCCGAGCTTGTCTGGCAAGAAAGCTAAACGTTACCGTTCCAGGAGCATTCAACGGAGGAATGAAAAGCCACACTATGACACTCCATTCGACGAGAAAGGCCGGTGTCATTTTCACAAGAATGTTCAGCTTGCGGGCAAGAAGATGACTGGTGGCTGGAAAGTGCTGCATTCAATCTGTCCCATGTGTATGGAGGAAAATTCCAATGAAGATGATAACCACTCTGTCAAGTCCGGGAAGTCTACTAGGTCATCTAGGACTGGTAGCAGTGGTAATGCACATGGGCAGTATGATCGAAAAGGACGTTGTGTCCTCCATACGCACATCCAAGTAGCCAAAAAGAAGACATTTGGGCATGGCTGGAAAGTGTTGAGAGCATGCCCTGCTTGTGATGGTGGCGAGAATAGCAGTATGGAAGATGTTGTATCAGTCTCATCTCGGTCTATTTCCTCTCGAAAGTCAAGCCGCTCCACCGTATCTTCTAGCTCCAGAGGTAAGAAAGTTTCCTCAGGTCGTTATGGAACTCTCCCTTTTGACGGTGAGGGCTACTGTTTCCAACATCCCAACATAATGATGGCGCAGAAGAAAATGATGGGCGGCTTCAAGATCATAATGGACGTGTGTCCAGAATGCGCTATTGACAAAGGCATCGAGTCAAGCAAGAAGAAGTCCTCCCGTCGCAAGTCGGGAACCGGTCGAGTCTATGATGACTCTGGATCAGAGTGCTCATCAGTGATATCGAAAATATCGGGGAGCAGTTCAGTATCCAGAAGAAAGGTTCGCGTGAAAAATATGAAATTTGATGACAATGGGAAAGCTGGAAAGTATTCTGGTTACGTGAATGATGATTACTTGCCTCATGGTAATGGTGCTATCCATTACATCGATGGGTCGACTTGGAGTGGAGCTTGGTGTGAAGGTAGCCAAGTTGCTGGGACGTGTACAAGGAGCTCGAGAAGAACCAAGAGCAAAGATTAAAGTGTGCGTCAGATGTGTTCACTTCATAGACGTAAACAAAGATATCAATAAGAAAACAATTCATCACTTTAAATTATTTATTGACAGATATGTTCCAATATGTTACGCGCTGCTTACATATCATTCGGATCAGCTCCACGAGCCTTGCTCTTCCACCACTTGGGAATCTTCTCTTCCACACTCCAATTCCTTCCAAAGCCTCCAATGGCGTGGAACAAACGTTGTTGAAATCTCAATTTAGAATCACCTACCGACACATTGCCAGATTGTACACCGGCTCCTACCAACAGGCCAAATACAGCACCTGCTCCCTTGGTCGTTCCTTCGAATCTATCCAATGGGTTACTTAGACAAATGTACTTAATCTTTCCCTCAGGCGTCCAGTTCGCACTCATTATGTGTGTAGGCAATTTCACATCGTTGTTTGTAGGAGGCAACTCCGTCGGGCCAATCTTCACACCCACTGTATTCGTTCCTTCCCACCGTTCAAACCAATAGCACCTATACGCATTGTCTGGATCAATTGTAAAACCAAAGGGACGCGTCTCAAGATTCGGATAGGCATTTTGGATATTAAATCCCTCTTGTGCATTACGTACGTCTTCGCTGGTGATGGGTCCGATAATTGGGCCTCGGAATACGTAGTCGTCTGCGAAGAATTCTCCGATTTCATCAAATGTTTTGCAGTTGGCAAACTCAATGGATTTGGCAAGGACGTCGAATTTTGGTGGTTCGTCGTATTGGAGAACGTCTAGCCAGCTTTCTGTGTTGACTGCAGTTTGATATATGAGATGAGGAAATGTTGCGTTAGCAGAGATTTTCAGGACCACTGTACAACGTTTCCCTTGGTACAATACATCTACAAAACTCACCCTTCGAAGGCGGAGGATTAGCAGATTTGGAAGGAGGCTTCAGAGGAGCAAAGACATTCAGTCCTTCGCTGCTGAGAACACATGCAGCGAGAGCGGTGTAGTAGATGGTTTGTCTCATGTTAATTGTAGTCTCCTCTTAAATCAAGTTCGATCTTCGATCTGACAATAATCGAGAGCTGATGAGGCGGGCTCGCTGTCCTCGTTGATCAGTGAGCTGGCCTCTTGTTTCCTCGGGATTTGTTCGGGCATACAATAGCTCATGCCCTCTAAAAAGAAGACATACGTCGTGTCCTGCGACACCAAAGCAAAAATATAAAAGCTAAATAAAGCAGCTGGCTGTTGTGAGCGCTGAGCCTACTACCAACTACCAACACAGTAAACAAAACAAACATTGCACTGAAGAAGCTGTGGATCCATAATAGTCTCGCATTCATTTGTATTGCCACCACTACCATGACTTCCACAACTAAGAAAGTGCTGTTCAGCCTTGCCTCAATTGCTCTGGGCATCTACGCCCAGATTCACAAAATGCATATCACCGGACCAATCTTTGATCCAATCTTAGCAGCTTGTTCTGCACCTCACGAATCAGTCGGAGATTTTGTCAAAGCCACTGGATATCAACCGTACGAACCGGTGGCAGGGATGGGAATTTTCACGCCACTTGTCTGTGTAGTTACTCAATTTATGCATCAATTGCGTAATACATATCCAGCGGGTTACATCACATGGGGTTTGGCTGTAGTTGGAATCTTCCCTTTGAGTCTGTTCATGTCAATAGAAGGAGGAAGGAACGGCGCTAAAGGACCCATACGCTATCCAATTTTGATGGGCTTGATCCACCAACTGCTGGGAATGTCAGTTTCAGTCCCTTTGATGTGGGTTCCTGCTTTTATTTGGGGTAGAGGAGAAGGACCAGTCACTCCAATGAGACTCTATTTGAGTGTTGCCGCAACCATCCCTGCTTGCATCTGTAGCACGCTAGTGTTCTTGGTTGATACAGATAGTTATTTGTGGAGACTATCTGCTGGTATTTTGGGTGGACCCATACTGGCTGTTGTGACTGGATTTGTTTTATATTTTGATATACCACCGAACAAAGACTCAAAGGAGGCAATTGCAAAACATTTGAAGGCGACAAAGGAAGCGTATGGTTTCATGACAATAGCTTGTTTAATCTGCTGGGTAGCGCTGCTTCGTCTGACATTTGCATCGTATGGATTTGATCTCAAGGGTATTTGGAGCGAACTCTTCACAACAGCCGACCCAGGAGTAGCGTTTCTCACGCTTGATTACATTTTGATTTACATTGGAGTCATTTTTGGATTTTTCGCTTACCAGAGCTGGTCTACTGCTTTCAAGACTCTTCTTGCTGCAATGTTACTGGGCCCTGCAGCTTTGACAGTAGCTGCGAAAAGGTTAGAGTTGGCAGCGTCAGAAAAACTGTCACAAAAGGCAAAGTTGGCGTGAGTAGTGACAGAAGATGCATTGAGCTCCACTAATTCATGTATGTTATCTATTGGCAAACCATATTATGTAGAAAGAAATTATACTTGACTCGGCATTCAGCAGTGATGAGGCAGGAAGTTCTCTCTGAGTCACAAGGGTCACAGCGACAGCGACAAACAACCCCAAAAGCCGAAAGAAAAAGAGTGCCTCATCACACGGGCCGCACTATGTCATTTAATGGTTTGCAATCGAATAAAGCTCACAAGGGCAAGAGATGGAGCAACGAGAAAGATTAAAAAACAACTTAGACACCATCATGTGCAAGCCAACAGAGCTATCATCACGACCCGCTAGTGCCGGCGGCGTCACTGCCAGGCAAATATTCTTTGCTGCCACATCCTTCATCCTCGGCGCTTGGGCTTTCATCAAGGTGAACTCCATCAGCGGACCTGCGTTCGAACCCATCATCGCAGCTTGTACCAACCCTGAGTTTACTTCGCCAGCAGAGTTCGCAGCTAAGACTGGATATCATATCTACGAACCCAAAGTCGGCCTGGTTGCATTCAACATGCTTGTATGTCTGATCACCCAATTCTTATTGGAGCTTCGCGAGACGCCGCCTGCGGGATTGTTGGTATGGGGTGGTGTCATCGTGGTATCGTTGCCACTTGCCATATCAAACACTGTAGCTGCGGGCCGCAAGGGCGTCAAAGGACCCGTGAGATATCCAACAATTATCGGTCTCTTGTCCCAGCTTCTCGGGATCAGCGTAATTTACCCAATGATTTGGGTACCTTCTTACATTTTCTCGGGATCCAAGCTTGGTGCACCTGTTACTAATAAGAGGATAATCTATGCAACATGTGCAACTATGCCGGGTGTGATTTTAACATATCTTGTGTTTACTGCGAACACAGATGGAAGCGTTTGGACATATGCTGCTGGAATACTTGGAGGTCCTGGTTTGGTTTTGTGCGGTCTAATCATGTACACTGATAGGTCAGAATCTATGGCAGCCACAAATGAAAATATCTCGAAGTGCTCCAACGCCATTCAGAGTGCATACTCTATCGTGGGGGCTGTATCTTTTGCATTCTGGATTTGTTTGGTTGCGGTGGCATACGGTGCATACGGTTTTGAACATGACAAACTTTGGAATGACATTTGGGTAGAGGCTGGCCCTTCAGTTGCATTCATGACTATCGATACAGGTGTACTTTTTCTTGGTGCTTTGCTCTTTATTGGATATGAGAATGGATTGGAAGCATTGAAGGCTCTTTTGGTAACTCCATTTGTTGGTCCTGGAGCTTCATGTTGCATGGCGCTGAAGGAACTTGAAAGTGCAGCTACTTCGAAGTTGTTGAATGGAGATAACAAGAAAGAAGTTTAAGCTCTAATTTCCAGCGATTCTGTAGGCAAAATGGAAATTTGACTGGTTTAGGTGAGGATTCAAACACTAACATCTTGTATAACTACTGTTTACTGAAATCCAATAACATGAAAATAAGGAGACTTGGGATTAGCTAAGGAGACGTCGCTCTAAATTGATCTGCAATCTACAAGGTGTCTACATAAAAATGAAGGGCATTTCAAAGTAAAAGTAGACACCCCTCTCTTCTTCTTCTTGACCATCTCGATACTGCCATAAATGGCAGATGATATTATCAGGTATCGTAAATCGTCAAAGCATGTTTTCCAAGATCAAGTGAAAGTGAAAGTAAACACCCCGACGATGTCTTGGTTCACCTTTCTTGCCAAGTTACTATGTAAACCACGAATACCAACGCAGAAAATACTTCTCAGCACCTTACCATAGAATACTATTATTCATGGGGTCAACACTTTCTAGTAACATGAACGTGCGCCTATAAATACTCCAAGCTCTCTACGTCACAGACCTAACACGCACGGGAAAATCAAGCTACAAGAAGGCGCCCAGCGCCCAAACACCACCTCAATGGCGTGCTGCTTCCTGCTTACGCCATTATTTCCTAACTAAGTCAGCCGCAGTGATTCAGCAATCATCAGCAGTAGGAAGGTAAGCAACGACACTGATGGCTGTGTAGACGATGTTGCATCTTTATCAAATCGCTTCCAACGTATCTCACAACACAACACACAACTTGTATTTCTCTTTCGTTCCTCACAGCTCGTTGAAAAGACACTTTAACAATAATACCCGGGATCTAGCACTCCAATTTCTGAGAATACACGACAATAATAATAATAAACATGAAGACATCCACACTTCTCGCCATAGCAGCCACCACATCTACCACCCAAGCCTTCACCACCACGAACAATAATGTTGTGCGAACACAAACTTCCCTAAACATGGGTCTCTTTGATGGTGTAAAAGAAGCATTTGGTGCCGACGGTATGGGTGATTTGGATGCCGAGAGAGAAACACCGATTGATAGGTGGATGGGGTGGAATACGAAGAAGGATGATTCACCGGGAGAGGTTAGCAAGGGTGAGTTGTAGGACTGCCTGTTATGTAGTTTTGTGTTGCATATTATTATCATGTTTGCTTGTTGTTTCATTGCATACTAACGCCTTCTTCTTGCTCTTCATCTTCTGTTACCGACCCACAGCACCATTAGATTTCATCGATAGTATGGACGAAAATAACTACGTTACCGTTAGCCTACCAAAACCAATGGGAATTGTCTTTGAAGAAAATGATTCAGAATTCGGTGGGATATTCGTCCTTGAAATAACAGAAGGCTCCAACGCCGAAACGGAGGGTACCATCCGCCCAGGGGATCAATTGGTAGCCGTGGGAACGAGCAAGGTTAGCGGATTGGCGTTTGAGGAAGCGCTTGGGACGATTATTGACAGTAAGGATGAGACGACGAAGTTAGTGTTCTTTAGGGGGCCTTCGAAGTTTTTGTATGGTCCTGCTGGGGCTAGTGCCGAATGGCTTGATGAGTTTGTTGCGGGTGCCAAGGTTGAGAGTACTGCTTAAAAGATAAATAGGTGCACACACAGCTGAGATCGTGTCTTAGTTTTTATGGTTGTGTGAAGCTGAATAGATAAGTATAAGTAAGACTAGAGATTGACTGTGGTGATGTCATCTTATTGATCGTTTTTAGCTCGTCAAGTGATGGCAGCAGCTGCGAAAGAGACTGCTAAGATTACACTGTATTCACGCAGGTTTCTCAATTCTGTTTCGTATACTGCAAGCATCAAATAAAATTGAAGAGAGCTTGTATACAACAAAATTGGTTCTATGTTAAGTTCTAATGTTAAGTTCTATTACTGTTAGCAATTTAGCTATATTCAATCAAATCAACCGCTTAGAAGGGGAGGTTAAGGGTGAATCCAGCCTTCTTGGCAGGCTGAATCTCTGCCAAAGCCTCCTTGGCCTTCTCAATGTGACTCGCGGCATCGGCAAGGTTGTCATACACACTAGTGCATACACCGTCCTTATCAAGAACATAAGTTACACGTCCAGGCAAAAATCCAAAGGCAGCCTTGGGAACACCAAATTCCTTACGTACGGCATCGTTTTCATCGGCGAGGATGGAGAAGTCAAGTCCTAGTTCTGATGCGAATTTTTGCTTAGATTCGGCGCCTTGGCCGGAGATTCCTACAACATCTGCCTTGAATTCCTTGCGGATGGATTGGATCTCTGCTTGGAATGCCTTGGCTTGGACGCTGTATTGATGTGTTGAGATAGTTGGTTGTATTCATGATGAAGAAGATAAATGCAAGAGAAATTATTAGAAATGATGAAGTACACGGTACGACGGTGGTTTGCATATATAATCAACAGACCAAACTTACGTGCATCCGGGAGTAGAGTCAGCAGGGTAGAAGTAAACAACCAAAGGCTTCTTGTTGGCAGAACGCTTGAAAGTCTTGCCGTTTTGATCCTGAAGCGCAAAGTCAGGAGCAGTCTCTCCAACCTTGAGGTTGAGAGCAGTGTTCTGTCTGACGGTGGAGGAAGGGGCGAAAGCAGAGGCAGAGGTGCATGCGATGGCGGCGATGATGGCAGAGGTCTTCATGTTTTTATATTGATAGGTTTAGGAAAGAATTTTATGATGGTATGGGTGATTGTCTACACGATGGATTCCGGCGGAGATCGGTGCCGCGGAGTGGATTTTGATCAAAATGTGACTCATCGATGAGTCACACAGTGCGGCCCAGCCGGGAATATTACCCTGACCCCTCTTTAAAGGGACTCCTTGATAGATGATGGGCGCTTAGTTCACTGATGGTCCAGCCGGAAATATTACGTGACAAGCCATCACTGCGTGGACTCGACTCCTTTGCAAAAAGCGTTCCCAGCCAGCCACCGCCGCCAGCCGCCACATCAAATCGAAAGAGCTGCGCTCGCCGAACAAAGACCATGACAACAAGAAGTGGTACTTTATGACAGTGGTAGGCGTGTAAGGAAATCATGATTACAACAAAAACCGAGTCAACCGGTGATCTACACATTACGCCATCTTCGTCAATGTCCACTATAACATCATCTTATTCAGTACACTCTATGAAGAGTAAAAACACCGCTAAACGACGGCCTCATAATGTTCGAAACGGTGGCGGCGGAGGCGGCAGCGGGAGCTTACGAAACAGACCTATCAAACAACATCAACGCCCTCCACTGAAACCAAGTCATTACAAACCAAAAAATAACAATCTGAAACGAGAATACAAAATACGTCAATCGCAAACACTCCTCTTACTAATCACCGCAACCATCAGCTTCCTCCTCTTCCTTCTCTTCACACTTCCATTCTACGCACTAGTCGGCCTAACAATGATGACAACATTTCTCGGTTTGGGTATTGTCGTGGCGACATCTGCACTTAAGACACGTTATTTACTTGAATTGGAACATCCATTGGGTTTATTGAAGTATCTACCGGAAAAAGTGCGTGTGCCACTGGTAGAAAAGTCATTGCATGATTGTTTGATTAGTCCTTCTACGTCATTGAATTCGTTGAAATCATTGGATCGCAGCAATAGCAATAGTGCTAATTATGGTGGTGGTGGGAACAATAGCAATAATTCACTTTCGTCCATGTTGAACAATAAAGGGCTAAGAAGTGGTGGGAGCAAACACTCGTCTATGGATTCATTGGCATCCTATAACAACAAAAACAATGTATCATTGTCGTCGACATCATCTTTGAGTTATCCACGGAGAGTATCATCGAAACCGTCACTGCTTCCTCCTCCGCCGCCGCCACCACTGGATCGTGATCAGGACGATGATGATATCAAAATTCATCACAGTAGTGAATTTTCATGTAATGAATTTGATGTAATGAGACAGTCTACATTGAAGAAGAATAACAAGACAATGATGATGAACCAGCAGCAGAAAACCATGATGTCTCGACATCATGAGAAGGAGAATGGTGATAATGAAAAACGAAAAAGAGAAGGAAGAAGAGAGGACAGATATTCCATGTATCAGACAAATCAACGAGTTATTCGATGATATGACAAGAATATATAAATTGAGTGTGATACATATTTCATAGTATGATAAGGGGGTTTTAGATGTAGTTAATTGTAGTAGTAACTAAGCACGAAACTGGGTCCTTGATAATATTATGATGATGTCTGAAAGAATTAGTTGGCCTCATTGAGTACAACCAGATGTGCGAAATTGTCGAGGAACAAGTCAGAGATGAGAATGGTTGACCACCACAGAAGCATTGATTTGAAATCGGCATCTCAGTGCCGATTTGTGTAGAACTCTGGTACATATATGTTTCTACGTGAGCGGGTGAGGCGCAGCATACTTATCAGCATCTCAGTGCCGATTTCTCAAAAAAGCCACAATATTTGTTATCTCTAGATAGATCGAGCAAAAAATAATGCTATTTTGTTTTTGTGTCTGCTGGTATACACTGGGCTACACGTAGTCCTCCCTAGTACAAATTTTGTAGGAATTAATATACTCCTACGTATTAACCCCATTTTATCCCCAGAAAGAGATGGTAGTCCGCGTTTTTGCTCTTTCGACGGTCCACGAAACGGGCATCCCCGTTGGGCCGCCCGTTTTTCGTCACCACCACTCACCCTCACAAAAGTTGCACACAACCATGGAGAGCGTCCGTCCCCATACGAACTACCATTAACAATTCAGCCGTCTTTAGAAGCTACGTGGCAGTAATTTAAATAGGATCTCATAGCAATATTTGTAGTTCAGCAGAAAAAAACTTCCACGTAGATACCTGCTAGAAATACGGGGCAGTCACGTGGGCAATATTAACGCAATCTACCCACAACTTCAACTATGGCGAGATCAGGTCGTCGATGTACTCGATCCTGCCCAAACATTCCCAAACCAATAGAAGCGTGTAAAGATCTACTGCGCTTTCGAATTGCCTTTTCGGAATATCTAAGAGCATCTGCTGAATCTGTGAGTGAAGCATGCTGGTTCACTCTCCGCGGTAGGCACCAATGGGGTCTCTCGCTACATCTTGGCCTAGACACACGGCAATACAGTGCTCTACTACTTGCATGCGGTTTGGTGAGTACTACAAGATGACAAATGGCGCATCTCCTGTGTCATGTTCAGAAGATTTATGGAAAGATGACTTCCTCGTCAGGTATGGATTATGTCATGGCATCAAAGGACACTGTGAAGTTACAGAAGGAGGAATTCATCCTAAGTGTATGAATGAAGATAACCACGAGTATTTGACGAAAAAGGAATATATTAAAATGCACTGCCTTCGCATTGGCAAGTACAAGAATAGGGGGGTGACAGTGAAGGCAACTGCACAAATTAATAATGATCAGTTCCATTCCACGTCAATCACATTCAACCACAGACATCGAACTGCACGACGTAGACTATTCAATGACATACGCGGTGACTTCACAAAGTATCTCTTCGATGATCGTATTGACGAAGTAATGCGTTGGGTGGAGATGACAGATGTTTTTGACAAACCTCTTCCCGACAATACTGTCAAGGATGATTCTAATGATGGAAATTGTGATAGTGATGTTGAGGCAGATAAGAAGGTTGTGAAAGTAGCTGCTTTAGGAGCTGACGACGAAGACCAAAAAAAGCTTCCTGCAGATAAAGATCTGAATGAGGAAGCATTTGAAGAAATTTGTCCAGTGCTTGCTGGAAAATTTATAGCGTTCGCGGAGACACACAATGCCTATCTAGCGGCACGCAAGGATTTGATTATTGAGCTAGAGAATCACCCACAATATAAGGAGAAATTTGCAACTAATAAAGAGCAACATACTCTTACAGAGCAACTGCACACCACCCCAACTTCAATACACAGCCAAGTCGAAATGCCAGCGTTAGATATTCCGCCAGAAATGCAACGTGAGTTCAGTCTTCTCGCTTCTCTAACACTGCCACTGTTGTCGAATCCAGATCCTTCCAGCCGATATGATGAGGGCAGTGCCACTCGGGGAAACCTTCTCCGCGAGCTCACACAGTTTATGAAGAGTGTTGGAGAATCGCCATCTTTTGAATCAAAGAACTCAGTATATAAACACAACCTGATAGATTTTACACAGAGGAAGAAAGATGGTAGTATAGGAGTGAAACATGGAATGGATGAGCTAATGTCTTTGCAAAACTCGGACACAGGAGATATAGTTCACCAACTTGTTACATATTTATTAACCAACCATAGGGATGACTTCATTTCCGCTATTGAAAACGAAAACTTGGGACCACCGAGGCCGATGGATGTATATGAAGTTGCTGCTACACTTGGTCACGCAAAGATTGGGGTGACTCAATGGGAGAAGATAGTACAAGCACTTAAATGCTTCATGGACATTAAAACAATATCTGTTTCGCAGCACACACTGCGAGCTCTTGGTTCTGATCACGGCGAGATAAAGACAGGTTCGTACGAATATGTTTCGCCGAAAGAGAAGAAGAAAACAACCGACCCAGTGAAAGAGATTATTCCATTTTGGTACAAGAACCTTGCTCAAGAATACGTTGCAAATGTAGAGTCAATTATTAATGGAGAGAACATTGACCCTTCTCATATTGCACACTCACAACATTGTGGCGGAGGCGACCACGCAAAGAAAGATAATAGAGGCAAGCATCGGTTTACAGGGAAAACAATTATTAGATTGCTTGATGGTACAGAGTTCTCAAGAGTGTACAGTTTGGGTGATGTTTCATGTCGGAAGGATTCGGCGGAAGTCCTAAATAATACAATACTGAAAGCAATGATGGAAGGAATGGATGAAATAGCAAAAGGAAAACTTGTCTTCAAACGAGCGGGGAACGAAAATGGAAAGATTCGTTGGAAGGTAGAGTTGGTACCCGAATCTACTGAAGTTGATGCGTCGGCTATCCGGCCCATCAAACCAGGCAGCTTCTTGACGGGTGATCTCGAGTTCTTGGCAATGGTGCTCGGTAGAGAAGGGTTTGCAACCTGGTGGTGCATGTATTGTATGAATTACAAACCGGACTGGCAAGTGAAGCCAGAGAATATTACGCAAGGGATTGACATCGACGAGTTAATTGCACAACATGCGGAAAATGTGTCAAACAGTAATACTGGAACAGCAATGAAAGGTGTGAGGGAAGATCCACACTTAAAGAAAGGGACTGTCGTTATATATCCTTGTCTGCATGGCATGCTTGGTGTTGGTAATGCAATCATGGATTTCTTTTTTGACGAGATTGATAGATTTGTGGAGCCGATTACACGCGCCGAGCTAGCAGTACGCGAGAGTATTCCAAACAACAAGTTATTGCTGGAAGAGGAAGAGCACTCGTTAACAATATGGGATGCCTCACCAGACCGCGGCGTGGAATTGAAGAAGTTGCAGAGGCAGGTCAAGCAGGTGTACAGATTACCTCAACCGATGACTCTCAATACTACTAGCGAATTACTTGACAAGGAGAGTCGTATCAAAGCACTGTCAGAAGTTCGCAATAAGATGTCAAACAACATCGCAAAGCTCAACGAACAAATATCGAATGCAACGAAAAAACTTGAAGCATTCCGTAAGAAACGCAAGATAACAAATTCATCGATCTACAATGGGGTTGAGCGCATTTTCAAAACCTACAAAATCGTCCGTGCCGCATACCACGGAGGTGATTTCAATGGTGTCAACATCATCACGCTTATGCAAAAGTCACAAGAAATAATGACAGAAATCCAACAACTCATGATTGAACATAAGCGGAACCATACAACAGAAGAAGAAATCAAGACTCTTTGCACTGAAGTAAGGACAGCGTTGGTATTATGGGATGATGTCTTCTCCAAAGCAAACACAAAATATGAATCTACAACTGTGGACTGGGTGACAAAGCATTGCAACGAGACAGAGAAATCAATTGCGCAGGCGATGTTTCAGATGCGGTCGATGGGCTTTAGCATAACTCCTAAAATGCATGGATTGGAATGTCATCTTGTGCATCTGATGAGAACCACACCTGGTGGTACTTATTCATCAGATGATTGAGCACTGGGTGGAGCAGTACCATCAAAAAGCAGCGGAAATGGAAAGGATGTGGGCAGGGTATTCATATGAAGATCAAGCGGAGTTTTGTGCACGCAGAGAGAATATGTTAAGCCAACAAGATACAATGAACGCAGGAGCACGAATCCAAGACTCATTACGTAAACAAAAGCGAAAGCGAACAGAAACAACACTTGCTGAGGTGGAAAAAATTAAGGAAGGCAGGCGCTTAATCAAACAGGAAGTGCAAGAAAAAATGGATGTTGACGCAGCAGAAGGTAGTATGGATACTGATGGCAATGATGTCACCATAGGCACTTAGTAATAATCAGTATAATGANCTCTGTTGTTTCCCAAATGTTCATTCGTAGACAGCGGAGAAGGTTGAATCTGAAAAGTCGGTTGCTTTGCCTATTATCGTTGTCGCTTCTCGGCTCGGCAGGTCCATGAGCCGAGATAGAGATGGGTATCTATGTGTGGTACCATAAATATCGTATCTGCCTATGATGTACCTATCTACCTACATACATATGGCCGGCGTGGCTGGAGAAGAGAGAAGAGGAGAGAAGAGGAAGAAAAGAAGAGGAAGAAGAGAAGAGGGGAAAGTAGCCTGATCCAATGCTCAAAAGATAGATAGGGCAGCTGGAACGGATCACCGGTAACTAAGCGACAGACAACACCGCCGCCTCAACAGCAATCAAAATGCATATACCTCAAATGTTATTATTGTTATGCTGGATGCAATCTGATCCATTTCAAGCTAGTGAATTGAAAGAATATTCTTGATCAAGCACCAGATGAAGATGTGACACCAAGCTCTCTTGCCTCTCTAGCCCTACAATAGCATTTCTCCATTATTTAAGTTGCTTCAAATGATACGTGTGCAGTTTAACTGTTTTCGGTGATGATAACATTCCAAAGAGCAAGTTTTCACAATTGGATGTGGCTCTTTTTCAACAGATACATACGAACGCAAGGTCAACTCCGAAGACAAAGAGCTACTTAAGAAGAGATGATTCGCTGCTGCTTCATCACTGCATCTTGGTATAACTGAGTGACATTGAAACGACCGCTGTCGAGATAGGCAAGCTCGGGCTCCCACATCTTTAGAACGTCATCACATACGATACGTCTACCAAGAGCATCATCTGATTCAAGCCAGGCCATCTCGTCCATGAAGTGTTTGAGAGCATTCACATAGATGAAAGAATCTGCCGAAGTTAGAGTAGCCACCTTTGATAGAGTTGGTGCAGGGAGATCTCTCAGATTGGAGCGCTTTCCCATACTATGATGTTGTACATGCACGCTTTCATTCTTCACATGTTCCTCGTGCTGCTTCTCACAGTGACATGAAATACTCAAATATGATGTTGCAGCAGGAGGAGCCTCGTCGCCCAATCGATAGTATAACATGCACTGCGATTCATGAATAAACTCTACCAACGCTACAAAGTCAAGATCCTCGTAGGTCTTCATTGCCAGAGTTATATTTGGATCGAATCCTCCTCTGCCATCGTGCACGTCATCAAGCGGCGATGTCAATGCTCTTGTTAGTAAGTTGGCTGGATGATAACAATTGTAGTGATTATTTGTTTCGTTGCCCATAGAATCGAAGTGACTAAGCCATGAGTCAAAGTCAACTTCGTCGTCTTCGTATTCGTCTCCGCTTCGTGGGAAATCCGTACTCTTTCTGGTAACTCTCTTTCCCCAACGAGAATATTTGCACATAGTGAACTGACTCCAGACATGATGCCTCGGTGAACGCAGTGAAATGAGTGTATAATTTGCATCATTGCATGTATATTGTTGCTGATACGAGACGGAGTGTTCCACGCCATCTTCCTTTTCTGGGCATATGTTGAGTTTCAGAACTTTTTTGAAGAGTCGGATCCATGTAGATCCAGCACATTTAGAGATATGCACAAAGCTGAACTTGTCTGCTGGATCAAGATTTGCAACTCGTTTTGAAAGTGGCCCAGTGTCCTCAGAGAACAGGTCGGGACCGGGACGTCTATGATGAATGATTGTGTTTAGGAGCGCATCGGTTCCAAATTCACGCAGAATCCGTTGACAATACGGCACGACAATTCCTAGCGTTGCCAATAGAAATAGCAGGTATTTCTTGGTGCGGCTTGACGTCAACGTCGGCACTGCAGCGTCGGTATCACCGCGTCGGCCAGCGAGTAGCACATCGTGTTTGTTTCCTTTATGAGGCGCCACCGTGTACCTTCGGCAGATATGAGAGGCAGGGTTTACATCAGCCGACGAGAATCGCTCATCTTGGAGGAGTCCTGCTCTCTGCGTGCTGCTCGGACAATCGGTCTCTCTTTCTCTAACGGGCATTTTGTTGATCGACATTAATTATTAATGACGATATATACTATGCACCGCTACTCCTACATATTATCTGCATGAGGCTACCTCATTCACTTTGATGTACAACAACAACGGTTGTACTCCTACTACTTACTTTGTTGGGGAAGATTCGTTGGCGAAATTTGAAATCTGCCGTTGCGTTGCTCACAGGAGCCAGCTAATTCCTACGTCTGATTAAGTAAGTGGGGGTTTCTGATAGGCTCGGCCTTTCTGATTTCCTTTCTGATTTCCTTTCTGGTTTCTGGTAGGGTTAGGGTTCAAATACCAAGAAATCTGGCGTATTTGACCCTTTTTGCATGTCTTAGCAGATGCCGATCGGCGATGGAATTTTCGGGAGAGATATATTGAGAGCTGAGAGACATAAGTAAGTACGGATTTTTGGGTACAAAAATACTTACGTACATACTGCCAGACATTAAGTAGTGATGTATTAATAATGTTTTGTTGCAAGAGGAGCAGAGCGCAGATAACAATGGCTGGCTGATTTATTTTACACGGTGCAACTATCCTTCAGCCGAGACTGAGCAGAAAAACACGATGATCAATCGAATGAGTATGAGTTGGAGTTGTCGTAAAGGTAAAGTGAGATACTTAGGTACTTTAATTAATATGGTACTTGAATACTTATCGGCGGAGTTTTGGAACTGACTTGGGTTGGATGTGACATAGTATCATCTGCACCAGCATGTTGTCAGCTTCTGAGGAATACTCAGACAGTAGCAAGCCAAAAAGGTGCTATCTGATTTTGGCACGTTCTTGCTGGAGTGAAACAGAACTCAGGCAGCCCTAATAATTCAGGTATGTATGTAAATCAATCTGATAGTCGACATTTGAAGAACTCAGTATCATCTCTCATCTTTCCTTCCCTCTTAATTTGCGAACAACAAGCCTTTCCAACTCGTTCTTTGCATAAACGGAAAGAAAAGGCTCCATTGCGACAAATAAATTCAACACCTCAAATGTCAATCCCTCTTTTGTCAGCGACTCCATCAAACTAGCAGCTCTTGTCTCTAATAATGCAAAAGCGTTTGCATCCTTTTCGTCGTAGGAATGCTGCAGCTCTAAGCGGAATACTATGCTGCTGTAGTGCACCCTTGCCTTGGCTGCGAGATCAATATTGTCCGTCTGCTCAAAGCACCAAATCGCTCTCTCCAAAAGCATCTGCGATTGATCGAGCTCCGTCTCCACACCTTCGGCCAATTCTGCATTGTTGATGCCCTCACTTACGAACTCATCACTTGTCATGCCCATCGCCTCCACATCGTTAATATTGTTGCATGTTGCGAAAGTAGCTCCATTTTGAGAATCTTTTTGTGTGAGCCATCTCATTGTTGAATCACCAGCTGTAGATGGCTTTGTCTCGACAAAGAATAATTGCTCAATACATCGTGTTATGCCCGTATATAGTAGCTTCAACAACGTACCTATGACCGGTTGACTGTGTTCCAGATTTCCCTTCGCGACTCTGTCCAACACAAGTTCACGCCACGGCTTTTGAAGCGATGAAGGAATCTCTCCAAAGAAGTCAAGTATTACAACTGATTTGAATTCTAATCCCTTAGCATCACGGATTCCGTAGACAAGCTAGAAAGAGATAGATAGGAACGCATACGTGATGAATAAAGTCAGTCCAACTATAAAAGGGCAAGACATGATGGATACTCACTTTGTAGTCGTTCAGCATCCGTCTCCAGTGACGAGCAGATTCGTCATGAGTGAGGACAATTGCTCCTTTGAGCTTATCACTTAAGAGGATGTTTAATTGATCAACAGTGGCTCCCAACAATGCGCCTGGCCTAGATCCTTGAAAGAGACCAAAATCCTTCTTCAGCTGCTTTGCGCTATTAGGAAAATGAGAGAACATGAGATCAAGCACCCCTCCTGCGCAAATGAGTATGCCAGAGTGAGAGCGAAAGTTGATATTTACGGTCTTCGGTTTCTGGATTACAGAGCCGACAAAATGCCCGACGCTGCGGACTTCCTCAAACCTGAAGTCAGTTCCCTCGACTACACTCTGAGCAGGATCACCGGCGAGGAAAAGGCCATTCGGACCAGCGAGGTAGAAGAAGAGGAGCAATTCCAGTTGAGTGTAATCCTGGACTTCATCAACGTATACTTTGCTTCTTTGCACTTGGCTAAATGCATCTGGATCTAGTTCCATTGACTCTTTGATTCTAAGTGCCAAGTGACGTACACGATCGCAGTCATCCCACAGCTTCTTGTCTGCTAGATACGCTTGATATCGAAGAAACTCGGCGTAAAGATGCTCACGTAGCTCAGGAGGTATTCTACAACGATTTTTGCCCAGCTGCTCCGCTTTCACAAAGGCATCCATCGGTAGAAGTCCGTTGGGGCTTTGAAAAGCCTCTAGCGACCCCTTTAGAAATGTTCGGATAACCATCCACGATATTAATGCGCTGACCCTCTCGCTCTTCGCCGAGAGGTTGTGAAACTCTTGCTTAAATCTACTGAAATCCATCCTTTGACTTGGATTGAAGATTTTAACGTGTCGTCCGGGAGGAAGACAGGATTCCACATCGCTGATTAACCTTCCATAGGTGCAAAACGAAGTTCGAGTGTCCTCACTGACTGTACCCTCTACATATCTACAGAGCCTCACGGATCGAGCAACAAATAATTGCGTGAACGTTGGATCCTGTCCAGGCCTTGACTGTCGGTCATATTCTATTCTTTGAGTCACAGTTACAGTTTTGCCAGTTCCACTGCGACCTAGAACCAAAACAGTGCCTTCTGCTTCGACAATATCACGTTCTTCTTCTGTCAGATGCAGCTGTGGTGTCCAAGAATCATTTTTTATCTCGTTGATCGTATTAAAGTTCACGTCATAAACTTTCAGTGGGACATTACCAAATATATCCAGCAAAACTTCCTTCGGTTCATTCTTCGGTAGCAAACCCTCGTTTTGCAGCTCGCTCACCAAAGAATCAGGCACATGTTGCCGTGCGCTGCGGCTCTTTGAGTTGTCAATGAGCTGCATCAGCCGACTGACTTGTTTATGCTTTGCGATGTACCAGACTACAATATTATTCCCTTCCTCGGTCCACAAGATTCGATGGCCACTTTTTTGCTCAAGATAAGTTTCGTAGACGAGAGTCTTTGATCCTTTGAGCGCTTTCTGAAGTATTCGACTGCGCTCTCCTCGAGCTAGTTGCTGCATACGCCGAACAAAGAATGATCTGTACTTCTTGTCCCCTTGCTGCAAAAACTTGACGACATGCGAAGTCACTTGAAAAGATAGCCACTGGTCAGTGTGAAACGCATGCAATGATTCGTTTGCATCATCATCTTCTACAAAAATCTCGTCGCAATCTACATCCTCAGAAATAATATCACCAACTTCCTCGACTTGCTGCAATGCTTTTTCCAATGCGCTGCTCAGTCTTTCGTTGGTATCCTGCCGAAATTCATCATTCAATCCCACGTTGATATCCATTAACTTTTCTCGGATATCAGACCATGACGACTGGGTCTTTGAGCAAACATAGTCTTGTCCATAGTCATGGTAAGAATCTAAAAATTTCCCCCAAATAGGCAGAAAACGCTGCGAATCTTCCAGCCTTCGCAAAAGAACACCATTGTAGATTTTTCTGGTGGCGTATGCTCGTATAATCTTCTGAATAAGTGCTGCTGCTCTGTCTAACTTTTGACGCCTTCGTATCTTCATCGCACGATAATGATTGCGCTTCAAAGAAGACAAGATTGTACGCTTTGCATTGTATTCTACAATCCACTGCATTGCGTCTGTAGCTTTGGAGGCTTTTGCAACATCCAAGGCAGACCTATGTTCACCATCCATTAAATTCAAATCCATGCCTTTGCTGGTGACAAGCCACTTAAGCAAGTCTACTCGATCGTATGCCGCACTGATATGGATTAGATGAAGGCCACCTCGATCTCGGCGGCTGATAATTAAGTTCCCGTTGTTGACAGCCTCTTGGACTTCATCTAATGTTCCACCTTGTTTAACAACGTCGAACTGTGACCATTGGCGAAGTTGCTTCTGTTCCAACTCGACGAACTCCTTGCCGAAATCAGTTTCTTCGTGCATTCGCAGCAAATCGATACGAAATGGCCGCAAATCAATACCAAGATCGGCAACATTCTGAAACCAGCTCAAAATTTTGTTCGGACCGTCTCTGTTGGTGTCAATCTCATCGCGCCACATGTTGCAATTACTCGCCATTGTTTTGCAAATCTGAATCATCATTTCTGTTGCAGGCTTGATTCCGAATGCACAAATTACACTGCTCATCAGCTCAGCAATACACGCTATCCATTTCGCAGACTCCGAGCGTGATTTAAAGCTTATATTCAGAAGATATTCCATTGAATAGAGCATTTCGTCGTGAGTGTAGCCAAAATTATCAGCGATGAATCGCAGCATCTTGAACTCAGTTTTGCTGTCGTGGTCCGTCCTTTCTCTTGCGTACCCATAGAGAACCGCAACAAGCAGTGACTTGGTCATTGCGCCTTTGGCGACTCCAATCGCTTCCATTTGAACGGGATCTGTGTGTATCTCATGCATGTTATTTACGTGAGCAACTAGGTCACTGTAACGCAACGATTCACCTGCTCCAAGGATAGCCGCATTGCGACGGTCATTTATGCCTGAAAGAAAAGAGAAGGACCTCTCCGGGTAAACGAACATGTCTACAATCTCAGTGTGACCAAAGTAGCTAGCTATCCGGATTGAATCTAGCTCCATCTCGACGGTCCATCCTCCCATATTATTTAGGCAGAATCGCGTAAGCTCTGCGTAACCCTCAGTTGCAAGGACAACGTTTAATTGGTATCGGTCGTATCGTGATTTGTTTGCGAAGCCTAGATGCTTTTCCAAAGGATGATCGTCATCGTAGGAGAGGTGAGGAGATTGGTGTAAATTCAATTCCATGTCAATCGAGCGCAAGGAAAGTTCGCAATTGCATGCTGCACCCATCAAAGTCTTCACCACGGAAGAATGAAGATTCACTAATTCTCCGAGTTCACCCTCATTTCCCCCTTTGGCAAAAATGTCAAATATTGTCTCTACGGAAACAGAGGCGATTTGTACTAGAGCGTCATCATGAACGCTTGCTGCTCTGATTTCTTGCGCTCTTTCTCTGCCGAGTGCTGACTCCAGAATATGATGACGCAAAGCAGGGTTTTCGAATGAAACATGCTCGAACCACTTCTTCCGTAGAAGAATCAGTAAATCTCCAAATCCTCTGTCCTGAGCAAGTGATACTATTTCATCCGTGGGTACTACTTCCCCTTCCTCAGACGTCGAAATGCCCCAAAAATAATAGTAATCGTAAGTTACCGAATGTTTAAAGAGACGAAAACACAGCCACATTACCAGCTCGTCGTCAACATTTTTGCAACATTTTCTAACCACATCCTCAAATGAATAGCCCATTGGGCTCTTTTCATCAGACCTGGAACAAAATTCAATCCACATTCCCTTGATATCTAGGCACTTGGAATCTGTAATGAAATTCTTCACCAGCTCATGCTCAATCGGCTCGTTGTCGATGATGTCAAAGAGGCTTGTGATGCTCTTTTCAAGTTCAAGTTGCTTATTCTTTTTTATATCCTTCGATGTCACCATTCCCTGAACGAAGTCATGTTCAGACTGTCTTGCATAGAACTCCAACGTGTGCCCCTTCTCATCTTCGTAGGGGTCGAGCTGGTCGAGCCGAAAAAATGGAAGACGGTCTTCATGCAGTATACCTTGTTGCTTTGCTTCCAACTGAACCAGGAGCTCGCATAGATCTAGATGACCACGATTAATTGCAATATGCGGTGCAAAAGCACCTCGATAAGGTTCTCGACCACAGCATTGAGACGCAAATGAATTCCACACCGGCTGCGTCTGTGTAGAGAGCCACCCAGCAATTTCAATCCTTCCCATGTAAGCACTGAAATGGAGTAAATTCCAACCAGCAAAGAGTTCGGCAGGAATACCGAACGTGTCGTCGCATAAAAACTGAAGAGTTTGGAGGTCATCATATTGGACGGCGGCAAAACAGAGGCAACATTTTGTAGTCATGGATGGTGGAATTTGTCCATTTTCTAGAAATATCAATTCCTGAGCATTTTTGACAAGGAATCCGTTTGCGGAAGCTTGACTTTCAAGGTCGAGGTATCCCTTCTCTACCATCGAGCGAAGTACCCAACATTGGCGATTCTTCATGGCTATGAGTATGACATCGAGTTGAATATTTGGGAGTTTGAGGAATAGGTAGTCTAAAATCTTCTGCCTTCCATCGACATTGTCATCGTCTGTGATCAATCTCAATCTTTCAAAGAAATATGCCACAAAATTTATCACGTCCATGAAGCCCACTCCTCTGTTGTTTGTTTTTGCACCACAGAAGGTTGATAAGTGCGATTGCAACGAAGGACTTTTGTCAGCATCGAAAAATAAGAAGTAAGACTTGATATCGTTTAGATATATTCCAAGGTTGCATTTCTTGAGCTTGGCAGGAGAATTTGCTCCGAGGACACATGCATAGATGATGTCGCTCCCGACTACGGCGTTTCTTTTGACGATATCTCCCAGTTGGGGGTGTATGAATTGACCCCTGTCTTCATTCAACTCAATATTATAACGTCCGTCAAATAACCTGGGTTCAGCCTCGTACAGAAGACGAAATAATTCGAAATGCCCAATAGACAAAAGTGAATGGACTTGAGCGAAGGCACTTTGCCCTTGACTGCAGATATGATACTTCCAATCAAGACAAAACCGCGAGAGGACCTTTGCGTTGTGTTCAGCACTCTCCCCTTTGATCATATCTAGCACAGGATTACGATTAGGGCATTTCAAACCTGTGTATTGTCCACGAAGCTTTCTAGCCGCGACAAATGAGTCGAATATATGCTTGAGAAGTGGATCTTTTGATTCATCGATTAAAGTGCCCAGCGATTGTGGTAAATTTGTGTCGTCGTAATCATATTCACTCATCAACTCCCAAGCAAATCGGTGATACGGGGAAAATGCAGCGTCGACTGCTTTCGAATTACCTCTCCGCATTAGGATTTGTAACCAAACCTCACCGCTCTCGTTCAACCCTAGGATGAGATTATTATCCCAACGATCCAGAACAAGCAACTTCCTGTCTTCATATTGTAAATTATCTCTGAGTAAATCTTTCATTCTCGCCGCTTCTCTGATAAACAGGGCTGCATGCTTTGACTGTGCAATCATATGGAGTAGATTATTACCAGCTTCATCTTTCAAGTGCAGCACATCTACGTCGCAGTCGTGTTGCAGCCACAACAAGGCCTGATAGCTAGCAAATTCGATCGCTTTAGCTATCACTAGATCCCGGAATGTTGAAACGTTTATATTGAAATGCATGGCGAGATACTGAAAGTGGCTACGATTGCAACCCTGCTCAATTGCATCAGAAAGCCTCGTCCTTGGTTCCTCATCAACCTGTGCGATGTGTTCATCATCATCACGAATAATAAGGCAGGAATACGATTTCTTTCCAACATGAAAAGAACACTCATAAGCGGCATAGTCCACCCCCTCTCTACTAACATGCGTCGCGGTAATGACTCCACTAAGCCAAGTTGAGCATCGTCTCAACAGAACTGCAGCATTATCACTCGCTTGGACCTTCTTTGGATCGAACAGAACACGTCCCCCCACCTGAAAGCGGAACGAAGTTGATCTACTCTTAATGCTTGAATCATCATCTGAAATTATCGGCAACCATTGACCAAACTCGCTCCTGATTACATAATGAATCATAGCGCTCTTGGGAGATGAAGGGAGCTGGGGCATTTTTGCAAAAACAATCACTGGCCACAAACGCTCAACTGTTCCAGCTACCCAACAGCCATTATTGTCGAGAGCCACGACCTTGTCTCCAATATCAAATCGAAGCGTCAAGGCATGAAAATCAGGAAAGATTTTCTCTTTTGTGACTTGAATGGACGTCTCAGTGCCATCAATAATTGCTTGCATCGTGATGACAAGATAATGGTCTTCTTTGATATCATGGATAACTCCCCGGTAAGAATTAGGATTGCGCTCTTCATCAGACGGTATAATCCAAACACGGTCCCCCACATAGTACTCTCGAGAGAGAGCAGGAGCACGTTGCAAATTTTGAGCAGCATCGCTTGGCTGATGTTGCGCCGGTTGTTGTTCTCCCCGTTCTTGCGATTGTTGCTCAGTTCGATCGGCCTTCTTTTTGTTGTTGGAGCCGCCGCCCTTTCTCCTGCTCTTCTTCCCCATGATGAAATTATTGCTTGCCTACAAATTCTGCAGCAGATGCAGATGCCTTTGCTCTGCCTTCGACATCCAATTCTAAAGATGCAATAGATATTATTTTTTGCCTCCAAATTCCCACAGCAGCTGATCTCATGCACGTCATGATGTGTAAACAGCTACTTCGCCGCATTAAGAAGAAACAACCCTATTTTAAATTCTTGTTTATCATGCATAGAAGAGAGACCCGAGATCGAGTTCAAGTGGCCGGCGGCATCGATCGATAGATGCTCATTCGTATTGACGCAGTGACATACATACATAGTAGCGAGAGCTCGAGCTCGCTCGGTCAGCTAGCCAGCAGCCAGCAGATATGATATCAGCAAATTCAGAAAAGGAGAAGGGAGAACCGATCGCTAACGACACTCTCCTCCGATGTCCTCTGCTCTCCTCTCTCTCACATAATATATGTAGGTACTTTAATAAATACTTAGGAGCCAATGTAACTTTAGAATAGCTTGTGTTATCATATCCAATGTAAATAATTGTGTGAGCGATCAAAAAGACACTCAGCTATTGTCTTAGCTGGCCTGTCGGATTGGCCCACTGATGCATTGGCATAGAAAAACATGTTGCGCTTGGATCAAGAACAAGACTATTTACAGGAGGAACGACATTCTGTTGGATTGGCACACATGATGCATAGAGGAGAGACAGATCGGATGCAAAGCATTGTCAACGTATCTTTGCCGCGGTTGTTGTGTGGGTTTGTGTCATTAGTAGCGGATAAATGCTTGCTACAAGTAGATCGACAGCTGGCTTTGATGTGTCAGATTTTACACAGCTTGCTCAAGCTCCTTGACAGTAGCGCAGATACTTTTGAAGTGCTTTTCGTATGGTGTGCGGAAAAATACCTCTTCAATCAGCAGCCGTACGCTCTGGAATGCCAAGAAGAGACAAAGAGATTCCTGATGAGATAAGATACGATTTTATGCAAGATAAATGAATATTCATATTCATTGAAGTGTTTACTCACGTGAGTTTCCCACACAAGGAAAGAGTCGCAGAGGAATAGTGAGAAGAATTCGCCGGCCATTTGTTCGAACTCAAGAACTTCAGCGAACTTTCCTGCGAGATCGTAGACACCTCCAATCAAAAATCTCTCCTTGACAAATCCCATGAGACTGTGCATTTTCGTCAGAGCATCGAGATGTTTCTCACATTTGTCGGCAAGCTCCCTATCGTTACCCTTTTCGGGGGCGAACCTGCTCATGGCCTCCATAAACTTATTCTTCACATTTGAAAACGGTTCCATATTTCTACTCATGCTCAACGCTTGGGTGATGTATAAAATGCCCCTTGCTTTGTTCTCAGCAGGAGTCATCTCTAGATTGTTACCAATACCTTCATTGATGTGTGAAACAGGCTTGGCAAGACCCAGGTCTTTGAGTCTCCGAAAAGCAAACTGAGCCAACCCCTTACCAAGCTTCTTTTCTTTGGAAGTATCTTCCAACTCAATGAGATAGAGATGATTGCGAGCTCTTGTCAGTCCAGTATACAGCATCATAGCCTCATCAGAAACCTTGGGAGCACTCAACCTGTAATCACAGTCTCTGAGCATAAGCCCGTCGACTTTCTCCCCAGTACCAGCGGTTTTTGTGATATTGCTCGAGCTCGACAGCCACCTCAAAATATTTTGCCACTCTTCTTTGCTCCCCAATTCTTCAAAGTGACCAAAAAAGCCAAGCAGCGCACAAGCATCAAACTCTAGTCCCTTAGCTTCTCTCACGCCGAACACGTCATTGTGTATCTCCAATGCCTGGAACTGAAGGCGTAGCTCATGCACCTTCTCATCCGGTGCGACGAAGACAATATTTCCACCCTGAAACACCGACGCATCGGCCAGATCACGGATCTTCTTGATCAGCATTGTCCTTGGTAGTTCACCATTGATGAGAGCTAACTCATGCGTCATTGGAATTTGAAAGGAGCGAGCAAGTATGCTCCTCACCGCCTGTCCAATAGCCAGGTTCTGTGCATGAGTTCCTGATGAGATGTGATATGATAAAAAATGAGTTGGTCTTGAATCAGCAAGCGTGCAAACGTTTGTGTCAAAGATAAGGCGCAAACTTACGATGATTTGTCTGGAGATCGATATATTGAAGAACATCTTTTACCTGCTGCTTCCCATCTTTGACGAGCGAGTAGAGCACGTCATTCACTGTTGTTGCTCTCATGTTGACACCAACCTCCACAGATTGGGCGACGTCAGCGGATAGGAAAAGTGACCGGATTGAACTATTGTTGTGAACATACGTTTTAATGTGAAAAGTTAGAGCTCTGACATTCACAGACAGCACATTACTAATGCAAAGCAAAACGGTAATCGAACTTACGCAGACATCTTGGTGAATAGAAGAAGGTCAATTTCAGTCTGAACAAGAATAATAAGTGACCAGAAGCAAAAATGGTTAGATTCGATATGAGATGAGGGAAAGAAGATAGATTAGTACTTACGAAGTCTTGAGCCTCATCAGCACACACTACATCATGGAAGAAAGGATACAGCGGCGTTCCTTCGTCGTCCAGCAGGTCCATTTCACCAAACCTATTGACACGCGTAGCCCACGAAATGAACTTGTCATCTCGAAATACCGATGGACCATGTGTCAGCACATAAAGAACTCTATCCATCTCATCCCAGTAGTGTCCGTTGTGACGCCAATCCTCGTACTTTAGGAACAGACCATAGCAGAGCTTACGCTGAGTCTTTGTCAAACCAAACGATATCGGAAGGGCAAGGTAATCATCAAGCGATAGTGGCTGCTTTGTCCTTGCGCATTTGGAATTGCTCTTGATAACAATGAAAGCATGCCATAGTGTCAATGGTTCAATTTCGAAACTCTTCATCTCCCTACGTTCTGCGCTGTTGAGGAAATCACCGAGGAATTGTTGCAAGAATGAAATATTTGAATCATCGCAGTCAAATCTAACTCGATTGAACTGGACAAATGATTCACAAAGGGAGGCATCATCTGGGACGACTCGTCTAGCCAAAAGCTGAAGAAGATCGTCATATGTTGTGAAGGACAAGGTTTCCACGCTACCACTTCTTTCCTCTTCGACAGCTGTTTTGATTACATCTACCAAGCGAGGAAGTCGGGTCACCACAAGTACATGCCTTGATGGCTCCTCCCTTGCGACCTTACGAATCATGAGTAAGGTCTTTCCTGTGCCGGCACCACCTGAGACGAGACTACTCATGTCGAGTCTTTCACTAGCAAGGATATTATCGTTCTCATTTGCCTCCGCTCGGCTTGTACGAAATATTGCCTTGTTTACTTGCTCTTCGCTATGAACGATACGCTTCTTGGCAGAGAATCCGTGGTCGCCGATGTAATCAAGGTCACCGTGATCGACGTTCAAAACGTAAAGATCCATGGTAGCAGTGGTCCAAATACTGAGTCATAGTTCGAGAGAATAAGTTGTTAGTCGAAATATCGAATATCGCGATCGAAATTAATCACTTGACATAACAAAGCGAGTTGTTACTGGTGGTCATTTACCTTGTTGATTGGAGATCGAGAAGATGCATCTGCGGAATCAAAAGTATGAAGCATCAACATTATTGGGTTAGAGAATTAGAAAGCTTAAAGGAACTTATGCCAATAGAGAGGATGCCATAGATACCATACTTACATCCTTTCCAAGCTTGAGTACTCCTTCACGATGCTGCAAGAATCTATCCTTTAGAGCAACCTTATGTCTCATAAACCTTTGGTCCAAGATCGAGATGCAAACATTTAGGAAGTGAATAACATTATAGATGAACGTTGTTAGAAATGCACAGGAACTCACTCAGTATTTGCCACCAACGTCTTGTACAAGGACGCTTCTGCGTCGGGCGCAACTGCCCACACTAGAACACCAATACTTGTTACGCCTACGAGAAATACAAAGGTCAGCACAGAAAAGATATCATACTTACTTGATTGAATAGAAGCATTGGACTTACCTTCTACTTCGCCGGACACGAATGGGGAGTAAATAACCACTTGACCCTTTTCCACTCCTTTCTCATTTGACATGTCATCGAACCGACTAGCAAGCACTTCAAACGTCGACGTCGTTCCCACAATGGCTCGACGATGGACATCTGTTGCCTTTACCCCAGGCCTCCGGACTGAAGGAGGCTTCAACCCCTCCAGCACTTCAATGAAATTGGACCTAGTTGTAGGATCAGCACACACACACCAGTTGTAAACCTTTTGCTCCAACAAAACAACGCGTTTGATATGGTCGGAGTTGATGTTTTGATCAATGAGTCGAGCCTCGAAACATGTGCAGTCCATATTTGAGCGCTCCTGCGCAGTCAGAATGTTCATCCTTGTGTCTGCGTTTGCCTCGCATTTCTCAGGCGACTCCATCAAGGTTTCGGCTGGTAAAGCAGCGGACTGGGCCACTTGCAGAGCATAGTCCCAAGTCCTCGAAGAGTCAGCACTCTGCGGTGCCATTGACTGTAAGCTATCCCACGCTTCAGTTTGTTTCTGCGGAGGGCTGCCACCATTCCGAAGAATGAGGTTCGTTATACGATTGTGCTGAAAATAAAATGAGTAGTCGATTGCAGTGAGGCCCTCTGGGCTTTTTACATGTGCATCAGCACCTACATCAAAGCAAGTCTGTGCTGTGAGAAAGTCATTGTTTTGAGCGGCAATCATCAAGACGGTAAATCCACGATCGTCTCTGCTTCCATCAATGTGAAAGTTGCCCTCTTTCTTGCTTGATCTGACATTTTGGTCCGTAGCATCACCCTTGATATTCGAAATGTCTTGGCGAAGCTTCTGAAGCTGATTCATCTTGGTAAGAATAGGTATAGCTGCCAATCGACTTTTCTGTGACTTGATGCTAGTCTTCGATGATTCGATAACGTCGCGAAGATGATCAATTCTTTCCTTATCTTTCTCATCTTTACGCGTATTGATTTCCTTTCGTCTCTCTTCTTCTGCTTCAAACTCTGAGTGTTGAGGTGTGAATAACAAGATACTGTTAAAATCTATGCCATTCATCTATCTGACACACAGCAAAATCTGGAATACTTACTCTCTTTTTCCCTTTGAACAAGCTCATCCGTCATCAGAATCTTCTTTTTCCTATCCTTCTCCTCCAAATCTTTGTGTCTTGCTGCCCATTTCTTTTGGATGTCTTCTTCAATATCCTTTTCTCTCTGGTTGAATAACCGTCTATTTCGCTCCAGCTCAGCAATTTCTTCTTCACTTTTCTTGATATTTAGCTCCTCAACTTGGATCCCCCCCTCGAGACTGTTCTTTTGTGAAACAAGCTTGTTGTACTCCTCTTTGCATTTGTACACATCAGTTTCCAATACTAATAACTTCCGTCCATTCTCAGCAGTGCTTTCATTCTGTAGCATGCCAAAAATTGGCGAGACGGCCCGACCAGTTGGGAGACCATCGGAGGATAATTCTCTGCCCGCGAAAGTGCGTTTGTTTTTGATGTAGTAAGAGAGCTGATCCACAACTAACGGCACGTCATTCTTGGCAGCTAGCGCACCCATGTTTCTATCGTCACGAAATCGTCGGGAAGGAGTCTTCTTTTGCTCTCCCAATTCCAGCTTCGTAATCGTTGCATCACGACTCTTCTCTTTTATCGCACGAGTAAACTCTTTGTTAATCGCACGAGTAAACTCTTCGTTAGCTACAACTGCTCGAGAAGAACTCTGCTTCACAACCGCCTCGTGATTCTCCATGCTCGTCTCCTTCTCGCGTTTAATCTGTAGCTGTCGCTTCTTCTCAGCCTCTGCAGCGACACGCTCTTCTTCCTTCTTACGGGCCAACTCCACCTTCTTTCGTTCGGACTTTTCACGTTTCTTCCTTGCCTTTTCCTCCTGGCGTTTCTTAGCTTCTTCAGCGTGCTGTAATTCTTGCTTCATATTACTATTAGTCTCAGCAGGGGCAGCAGCATTACCATTGTTGTTAGAGCTAGGAACGCCTAGAGTGGGTAATTCGTCCTCCCCCACCCAATCAGCTATTGTTCCACAAGCCAAGCAAGTCAAAGAAGGCTTTTGGTTGATCAATGTGCATACGGAGCAGACCCATTCACAACCATCTAGGTTGACGATATCACTCTCTAGCCGCTTCGAACAGTGATTAGCCACTTCATCTTCCTGTCTGCGCTGCGTCTTCACTGATCCCACCAGCTCCCCCTTCATACCAGCTCCCCCCACGGATAAAACCATGCTTCTATCTGCACCAATATTCACAGGATGAACCACCTCATCTGCTTGCTTCCCCTCCCAACTACCATCGTTCTTTGTTGGCACAATAACATTTGCAGAATCATTTCCCACTCTCCCCCCTCTATTCCCATTCCACCCCAAATCAACTGGCTCTCCAACTGGATTTCTATCTTCATTATCAATCACCTCTGTGTCTGCAAAGTGGCTCCCCTCAACCGCAACCCTTTCATCTTCTCCCGAGATATTATTGTCACGATTATTCATAGATAATGTATTTATCTGCTCCGCTATATGGAGCAACGTGCCCTGTAACAAAGTAGCATGAATCATCAAATCAGCACTCTGCTTCATTGCGGCCTGGAGTTGAGATTGTAATTCTTTCAGTACAATCGTATTAGCACCACCACCTACAATGTCTTGGGCGCATATGTTATTATTGATCGAAGACGAAATGGAAGTAGACGGTTCTTGAAGGCTGTTTTTGTCATTTCTATCTTGAGGTGACCACCTGCCATTGCCTGAACCCATTGTAACTTGTAGCGCCTTCTTCTTACTATGCTTTGCGTGCGTTTCATCATTCATTATCTCATCATGACTCTCATTCTCGGATACGCTAATCAACTCCGAGGAGCTCAAGGGAGCATCGATATTCACTTTTTCTCCGCTAGCCTGCGCAGCATTTGAATTATCATCCGACATATGAGAATATTTGCATTTATCACCAAATCGACACCCCTTCTTCGAAAAGAAAAAGGCGCAACGTGTTTTGTTGGCTGGGGAAGAAGCAGATGATGCATTGATACCACCGGCGCTTGCTTGGCGCCGCTGTCCCTTGCTGGCTGCCTTCATTTCGACTTGATGATTGCGTTTTTTACGGCTGACCTTTGTCATACGCTGAGGACAGAACCATACATAACCACCGCTCCGGATATTCGCACCACCTCTGCAGGTTAAGAGAATGCCAGCGACAGCTCTACTTATCTTGAGAGAGCGAGACGATTATCTAAAAGGAGATGCAGCTGTTTACTTCGAGCACCCTCAAAAACTCAAAAGATACTTCTGGTAAATAATAAATGGGAGTCCTCTTTCAGGGACATATTATTATCTGCCTCCAAGTGACGAGACACTGTCTGAAGGTTGGTTGAACAATTAATAGCTGAGGAGAAAGCAATCGACAGAATACAAGCACCGACGACGCGAGGAGATAGATTACGATGGTCATGAAGAGCACAGCAGACCTTTAATTGGACAGATTGGAGCGCTCGATGGTGGATGAGATCTCATGGTGCCCTCTGGTGCCTGGTTGTTTTGTTCTTTCAGTGAAGTTTCATGCATGTTTCGTGCATGTTGTTTCGTGCATGAAGTTGCATACATGTAACATACATGTAACATACATGTAACATACATGTTGCATACATGTTGCATACATGTAACATACATGTTGCACGGCATGCAACATGTATGTTACATGTATGTTACATGTATGTTACATATATGCAACATGTATGAAACTTCTAGCAAGCGCCAAGGAAGATTTGAGATTTGCCTTCAAACTACATGCAACAAAAACGTAGAAGTTGTTATCAAAAGTAGTCGTCTCTCCTCTTGCTTCTTGTGGCCAACAGACAACATGCCGACAAACAATCAGTATGCCACAATATCATTTGTGGCAGCTGCCACAGCCATCGTAATCCGGCTGATACAAGATCACATCCCTCCCTCGGAAGTACCATTCATCACGTCAGCATGTCTATTTTGCATCCTCTTCGTCACCATCACGGCAGATCCAACTACTTTTTACACCATCGTTGGCCCGTGGCTTCCATTTGCAGCGTGGAGGTTGCATGGTCTCAAATCGATTCAATTTCTGCAGCGGGGGGAGAAATTGGTTAGGAACGCAGCAACTGCTGCCGCTGACGATGATGGGAAAGATACTCGCAAAGATAAATCAAACGATTCTGACGCATCTTCGTCAAACTTCATATCCCTGCAGCTACTCATCGATGAAGTATGCAAACGAATACAGACACGGTATGTAATCCCATCGATCATGGCCGGCGTTGGAGTTAAATTCATCGCATATCAAAAACCCAAAGTAGTAGGACAAATGTTCGATGCGGTAGGACAACCAAATGCTACCATGGAGACTGCCTTTTGGCCATACTTTCGCTCGTTATTCCTATTCGTCATGATCGACTTCATTTTGGTATCGACAAGAGACTACTTCAAATATGCAGCAGTTCATCGCTTCCGAGCAACCAGTCGAACGGACATGCTGGCAAGTATATTGGATCAAGAACAAGACTATTTACAGGAGGAACGACATTCTGTCGGATTGGCTCACTTGATGCATAGGGAGACAGATCGGATGCAAAGTATTG
Source organism: Skeletonema menzelii (assembly GCA_036940005.1). NCBI lineage: Eukaryota > Bacillariophyta > Thalassiosirophyceae > Thalassiosirales > Thalassiosiraceae > Skeletonema > Skeletonema menzelii. The sequence goes on along the minus strand of JALLBH010000186.1, from coordinate 16,538 downwards.
TCAACGAATCTTTGCCGCGGTTGTTCTTTGGGCTTGTGTCGTTGGTAGCGGGGATAAATGCTTTGATACATGTAGATCGACGATTGGCTTTGATGAGTGTTGTATTCAATAGCCCTCTAGTTGCAGTGATACAAACATTGACAAGGGCCGACTTGGTCAAGTATAGCAAGTTGTACGATGAGTCAATGGGAGCTGCCAATCGCATGGCTACATCCATTCTTTCGTTAGATATTATTCAGTGTCTGCAGGCACACGGGGCACAATGGAAAGTGGTAGAGAAATATCGACAGCGGCAGGACGAATTCATTGAGTATCTCAGCGCTACACACTTTCGTCAGACGCTGCTTTGCTTGGTTCAATATGGGCTCAGCAATTTAGAAGATGTGATTCTATTGGGGATTGGACTGTCACGTGTGTTACACGGAGAAGCAACAATTGGGAGTTACTACACATTCCGCTCTCACCTGGTGCTTCTTGATCAAGGGCAGAAGGAGCTGTTGAGATGGTGGAATGACCTCATGACGTTACGTATGTCTTCGCACGTGTACTTTGAATTGATGTACCGACAATCGAAAATCACCAGCAAGGGAGAGTGTGGCGATATGATTGTCCCAGGGAAGTGCGACCATCAAAGCAGTTTAGTACTAAAGAATGTCTCATTTTCATACCGTCTCAACCCAGCAGTGAAAGTTCTTAGCGGGATAAACTTACACCTACAACCAGACAAAATTGTGGCGCTTGTTGGAGGTAGTGGTGGGGGTAAGAGCTCCGTCAGCCGACTTCTGCAGCGTTTTTATGATCCTACTGAGGGTACAATTGAACTCAATAATGTCAACATCAAGTCCATTGATGTCTCATGGTTACGAAGTCACATTCGATGCATCAGTCAAGAACAAACTTTACCTCCAGATATGACAATATTTGAAAATATATCTTTGGGCATGTCTCGAGACGATGTTGAAAGAGGGCGTGATTATGTATTTGACAGAGTAATTGACGCGGCAAAACTAGCCGAGGCACACGAATTTATCATTAACAAATGCGAGAGTGGATATGATACGCCGATTCGGCAAATCTCTTGTCTCAGTGGAGGTCAGCGTCAAAGGATTGCAATCGCCCGTGCCTTGATCTCGAGTGCTAAAGTATTGATAGCTGACGAAATCACTGCATCTCTCGACGCAGAAACGGAAAAGAAAGTGCTGAGCACTCTATTCGGCGCAATGAAAGGTAAAATGTTGCTTGTAGTTGCACACAGGTTGTCTACTATACGTCGCGCGGACGAGATTGTATTCATGGAAGATGGAAAGATTGTAGAGAGAGGCTCTCATGAAGAACTCATGCTTTTGAAAGGACGCTACTGCGATTATATGGAAACTGATCACCAAGAACATGATGGATAATATACTGCACAATAATAATTTGTATAAGGAGATTCATTTAAGTCTACGTTTACTGCTGGTGTGTCAATGCTGATCTACTCGCTTCTGATAGATAATTCGTTCGTCACATTGCATTGTAGAAGGTTCATCGATAATAAGCGTTGTATGTAGTTGCCTTCAATAGAGACAGCGCTAAGTGTAACTACTATCAAAGTACACGTACGCTCTACTATGAATTATCTTCCCAATCTTGGTTCACACTGACACCTATTTCTTCAGCATAAAGTTGATTACTGACCCAAATTTCATCCGACAGGTGGTTTAGATTTGATTCAACTTCTCCATTCTCATCTTGACCCGTCTTGATCAACCTCCACAGTGCGTGGGAATTGTTGAACAACTCCAATGTTCCATATCCGTACTGAGACTGATCCCTCACAGCCACCCATTCCTCTGCAGTCTCGTTATGGTAAGGCTCACAAGCTGATTTGCCTCCATTACCCTGAATAATATGGATAGGTCCACGAGGATTACATCGTGAGAATGCCACAGGAGAGGTACGCATGTAGGCGTGGACATGTCCAGCAATCACAAAGTTGACAGTATACTCGACAAACAAAGGTTCGAGTATGGCTCGTGCTTCGGTGGTAAAAATGTCATGCCGATGAGTTTTGAAGGTGGTGTAAAGTGGACAATGTAGCATTACGATGAGCCAGGGAGTGACTGACCGGTCGACTGATTTCAGCTCAGAGAGCAGCCACTCGTACTGGAGTGACCCTTCACGAAAGTTAGAGAAGGAGCTCAAAACGATGTGTTTGGAAGGTCCAAAAGTGAAAGAGTAGTATGCATTGCCGTATTCGTAGGTGATAAAGTCTTTCGGCTGCCCTTCAAATGTGAATCCCTTCATGCTGGCAAGTTCCCTAATGGGTGGGCGAATTTGTGGCATCTGAAAGCGATTCTCATACGCTAGAGCAATGTCTACTGATTCATTGACGTCATAAACCCAACCGTTTTTGTATGTGTCTAAATCATGATTACCAAGAGCTATCTGGATAGGGATGGTACTGAAAAAGTTACGTCGGCTCATCAAATCCATCCTAGACGACAAGGCATCGCATTGGTTTTGTGTGAAACACGTATTATATAGTGAGCATAGGCGTAAGTGCCATATCAGTCAATAAAAATCGAGACCAAAAACTCACCACTTATCCCAATTAACATGATCTTTACTCGGATAGGCAAGATCCCCAGCAAAAAGAATAGCATCGACACTGTCACTATGACGATCAAGATGACGTATAGTCACTTTAGAATGCTCCTTCGCGGCCAAGTCACCTATCACCGCAAATTTAACCGTGCGTCCACTTGAACGCCACTGCCCCGGAGCAGGTGGCGTGATAAATGATGAGATGTCACTACGAGCAATAATACTGTCATCGTCATTGTTGAAGACGAGTGTCGTTCTATCTTCACGAAGATAATATTGCATGGAAGACACGGCGTCCTTCTTGAGTAATAAACATTCGTAGCTGTATTCCCGGTCAGGCCGCAAGTCATTTATTTCAATGTGATAATACAGATCTGAGTAGTAACGTTCGACACCACTTTTTGGGGACATTGCATCATACTCTTTTGTACTGTTGCCATCACCGATGACCAAGAAGTCGTCCTCTCCTCCTCCTCCACCGATCAGACGGACTGCTCCGAAAGACTTATTTTTTTGCCTCTTTCTGCCCACACAGGCAGATGATATCGAGAAGGACACGGTCATGGATGAGTGTGTCCGGTTCTGAAGACCACCAACGCTCAAGTGGATGTGGTGCGGTTGGCATACTTCTTGAGCGGAGGCCGCGGCGGTTCTTCGGACATGAGCACGAGCTTGGCCAGTGGCTGATTCTGATTGCTCCGCCGTTATTACGCCAGCCCAAAAAAGGCCCCAGAGAAGGAGGTGGTGGAGGAGAAGAAATGCCGATATTTTACGATAACTCATCGTGATGGTGTTTGCATGCTCAGCTGTGATGATGCATTTGCCATCGCCTCTCTAGAGAGAGAGATATTCATTCATTCGCTCGCCAGTACAGTAGATACCTAACAAACGGCGCTCTGCGATAGCTGGATTCAGGACATGAGACATGAATCTAAATCTTGTAGGAGTAAGAAGTGAGACATCGGAAAGATAATCATGAATTTGAACGTGGGAATTATATAGATAAGAAATACTCAAATGAAATAGAATGTTCCCTAGTTCGGAATTAGTAGGTCGTCTTACACGAAGCGACCGAACTCCTGATAGGGTTGCGCGCGTTCGCGTCCTTCGCCTCACTACATACCAGTAATAAGTAGCTAGGTAGGTACCTACCTAAGTACACATACTTAGAGGTACCTAAATAGGAGTATGTAGCTCTTAGTAAAAAGAGATGAGAGATATTATGATGAATCAGAAAAACAGAACTGAAAAGTCTCTCAAGGAGGACGCCAAGAGATGAAGGAAGGTGGAACGAATGAGGCAGATGGAGGTGGAAATATGTAAGAATCAGCCAGCAGATACTTATCCGCGACGACTGCGGTGACGGTAAAATACTGCAAATCCTAATAGTTATTGGTGAGTCGTTTCAGATAGTGCTGGGCCAAAGTTTGATCGGTCAAAGCAGTAGATAAGTGTAGGTGCCGTAAACTCTTTTGATAAGTGCACCAAAATCAATAAACAGCATACCAATGGAAGATTTGTACAAATGCAATGGTCTCTTTTCTACTTCTCGTCACGGGCCTGATGCATATTTGAAGTCTTCTACATTCTAGACCGTATCTATTGATTTGTTTATGTGCATCTTTCTAAAATCTTTACTTTTCTAAATAGCGACGGTGTAAGATCATCCCAAAGATACACAGAAAATGAACAAAGCCATCATTTCCCTACTCTTGCTCCTTCCAAACGGCATAGGAGCATTATCTACGCCATCTGCTACGACCACCACCAGCAGCCGTGACAGCAGAAGAAATAAAATCCTCAAGGGAATCGACGCCTCTCAATTCCGACACCCACTCGATCGAGACTTGACCAACTTCTTCTCCAAGGCACCCCTCAGCAACGTAGCCACATCGGCAATCCAACGATCTCTCTCCATCGTAGAACAGGGTGTACGTCTCGACTTACTCAGCAGCAGTGTCAAGGTATCACCCAATCAAATGCCAGAATTGCATGAATCGATTCAAGAAGCTGCCTCTATTTTAGACATGGGGGTTGTCCCGAGCTTTACGTTCAATCAAGTCCACAGGCAAATGCGTATACCTTGGCGTTGCAGAATCAAGATAAGAACAAGCCGGCGATTGTAGTGGTAACGTCGGCATTATTGGACCGATGTTCCGATGAGGAGGTGCAGGCAATTATTGGACATGAGTTGGGACATTTGAAGTGTTCTCATTCACTATATTTGACATTGGGTGGACTTGCATCGACTCCATTGCGAGCGTTGCCATTGGTGGGATCACAAGCGGACAAACTGCTGCAGGAGTGGAGATTGGCAGCAGAATATTCCTGTGACCGAGCTGCCTTACTAGTATCGCAGGACGTCAGTGTTGTTGCCGGGGCCATGTTGAAGTTGTTTGCGGGCACGTCTCGTGCTACGAATACAGAAGCGTTTATAGATCAATCGAGGGAGTATGAGCAGTTGTTGAAGGATGCAAATCCGCTAGTAAAGGCGTCTATTCGTAGGCAGCAGAGAACACATCCTCTTCCTGTCAAGAGGGTGGGTGAATTGGAGAAGTGGTTTGAATCGGATGAGTACAAGGCAATTGTAGGTGGTTACAATTAGAAGAACCTTTGCAAAAAGCCTTTGAGATATTGCAAAATCTTTTGGATAGCTAAATTTCGATAACATTTAACATTATATCGTACATACGATCCTTGCGAACTTACAACGACGCATCAGGTGGTAACACGACGTGATGAATCGCATGAATTACACCATTGCTTGCTAAAATATCTGCCGCAATAACATTTGCGTCATTGAAAGATTTTAGAGGTGAAGGGACTCTATCCTCTCTCCTTTTCTCCCCAACTTAGTGGTGTATTGATTGGAGACTGGAGATAGGAGTGAAGTACATTAATGCAGCCACAGCAGTCAAAAAACACTTAATTCTTACGAAGTTACGAGAACAAAACTACTTGTTACTGCGTGAATAATACTTATGTTCTCTTTCTTACCTAAACTTGGATTGTTCATAACGCCAGTATTGTATTTGGATGTGATCAGTCTTCTTCCAGTAAGCTGACAGTCCATCGATGGGAATGATCTAAGTTCTCCCAGCAGCAGCAGCAGCAGGAGCAGTGTTGTTAGTTTTGGAAAATGTTTTGGCGAAGTCTCTAAGGTATACATGCCAAGATATCATTATCAGAGAGCCGCGCTACTTCTTTTTTGCTCTCTATCGAGCAGGGAACGGCGATGGCCATCCAACGAGGCGACAGTCATGCAATGACAATAATTTTGGTGCTAAGTACAATCATTTCTAGTGAGCAGTGCCTACTTCTACTTGCTCTTGTTCTTTCCACGGCTTGCTTTGGCTTCGTTCGATCTACTCTCAGTTGACCGGCTTTTCCGCTCTTGATTCCTCTAAGAAGCTTATTTTCGCAGCGACGACGACGGAATGTATGGGCAAGAATGACTATCATAAGGAGCTGGTACCAAATCATGGAACTGACTGAAGTCGACCTCCAATGCACAATTGTCATCAGTTTCATCACCTACTGTACGTGTGAGCGAAGCATCATGATCCACCTTTTCCTTCGACGATCTACTGAATGGATTCCATCTCTTCGCCCCTCCAGCTGCGGACCATGAGGTTGGCGATGTTGGAAAGACACAAGGTGCAAAAGTTTGATGGAAAGCAATGTCCTCCACACGATAGGAATGACGCGCTTGAAGTGCCATTCCTGTGACTTCGCACGTCCCCTCGAGATATATAATAATTTCAGCGTGTCTATCGTGAAGAAATTCCGTAATCTCATCTGCAGATGGAGTAATTTGACCATCTTGCACCATTGAATGTGCTGTGCCATCTTCTACAGTGGCCAAAAGACTAGACGACGACTCTGCTGTTCCTGCACCTCCCGATGTCAAAGATTCGGATGCAGATAACGCTGGACCATGAGGGACTCCACTCTCATCATACCAAATGGGACGGGGAGGCATCATTGGACTTAAAGGGTCCATTCTATGCACGACTACGTGGGGTAGACCCATCAAGATACTTTGCTCGAAAGAACAATCATGGTTGCCTTCATCTGAAGAAGACTGGTTACTACTATAACTCCCATTCAACAAAGGCAACGGATGCGACACAAAGTGTGCCGTTTCCAACTCCACCACATTTCCATCCCTTCCTGCCTCCCCGTCACTCAAAGGACAACGCTCATGCCGAACACAAAACACACGAATCTTGGCCCCAATTATATGCTGCTTCCGTAATTCCGCCACACGAAACATCCAATACCACCGTCCCCTCACCTTTCGAATGATCGCAACATCACTGAAGACAATCGTTCTTCCACGTTTTTGCCCCCGTGACATTCGTTGGAATAATAATCCAATGGCAAGTGAGGAGAAGGCAAGTGCGGAAAATACTTGGAGTAGAACTAGGATGAAGGGAGTCCAACATTCACCAAAGTAGTAGTCGGAGGTGCCATAACCGATGGTTGCCATTGTGGATAGGCTGAAGTAGAGTGCTGCAGAAGTAAGAGTGCAGAAGTATTATTACGAAGAATTGACAATAAAACAAGAAACGAATGAGAAAACACAATGGTTACAGCGAGATAGACATGGAAACAAATATATACAAACTATGCATCCCCAGAAGCAAACAAACTGACCACAACTCACCTTCCATATGATTATTAATATCCATTCCACAGAAACTGGAAACATCCGCCATATTCAAATCATATTCCATCCCATCCCCGCCCCCAGTCGTAACCCCCCCAACATGATCCATCCCATTCGGACTCCCACCACCACCACCTTCATTATTATACCGTTCTCCAACCTTATTCACAGTCAAATACAGCCCCGCAAAAATCACAATGGTGACAAAGTAGGCAGCAAACACACCCAGCATTAGGATACAAGTGGGTGTATACGATAAGGTGTGGAACCAATCATCCCAGCATCGTCTTGTCAGTGAGGAATTATTTTTTCGCGATTTGGAAAAGTAGGAATTGAAACAGGCCATTTGAGCACAGATACGTTGGAATGGTGAACAGCAACGAGAGCGTTTGGTGGTGTAGGTTGTTGTTCTCGGAGAAGTTGCAAAAAAGGCGGGCGGTTCGTCATCATCAAGATCAAGACGATGATGATTGTTGCCGCCATTATGACCATTCACGCTGCCGCCATGGCGTTGTCTGGCATTCGAAACACGCCATCGTCCACGCGATTGGGCAAAGGTCCCATCTCTATCGAGGATGCGTGGTCTACTGAAGGTTGTGTGGAAGTTGTGTCTTGGTCGCGTCAAGCCGCCATTACTATTCTCAGTTTCTTCTCGTGTCTGCTGCAGTGGAGAAAGCAGCGGCTGATCGAGGTGCAGCGATTCTTTGTTTGGAGACGACAAGTTGTTCGTATTTTCAGCCATTTCCATGAAGTTTGTTGCGTTGATTATTATGTACGTTATTGCCCTTTCTGCTCGTTTGTTGTGGGTGCTGACACAAGCTATTTTTTTTCTGGCTCGTTTCTTCTTTCTTTTTGCGATGCAACTATAAGTATATTATTGAGATTCTTCTCTCAGACTTCGCCGCAGTCGCCGCTTGATGATTCTTCTTGATATTCCGACTGGATAAACGGTGCACAGATTATTAGATACGTCGCAAGTAGCAAGGCAAGAAGAACATGATGTTTTAGCTGTAAGTATGCTATGATCTTGCTTTATGTCTCGCGTAGCCCGCGAGGCTCTCGGGTTTGGCTTTTGGCGGCTTGAACGTGTGTTTTATGCAAGTAGATAGATGATGTTTTACGATAATCTAACATACGAGTATTATATGGTTAGTTACATACTCTCTCCCCCTCTCCCTCAGTTAGGGTTAGCCCCTGAAAAGTGGCGGGAACAAAAAGAGGGCTCCGTTAATAGGGTCTATGTATCTCCTTCCTTCCCCACCCCCACCTGCGTTTGTTATTGAGGCGGGGGCGCGAGGCGAGATGAGAGGCGAGGCTACGGCTCACGGCCGGCTGTCTCACGTCTCACGGCTCACTGTCATGAGCTGTCATTCTTGTCATACGCCCTACAATTTACGAGGTTAAATATTGACATATGAGTACGTCAGCATAGGTCGACATTTGATGTCAGTTTAGATGATCATTAACAATGTTCTTTTGGTAGCATAACTGCCCGAGATTACGATATCTCTAACCGGTTTTTGTGTTGTGTGCAGAACAATGTTGCAAGAGAAAAGGCTATATATTCGACATCCAAGTAGTTGAAGTTACAGAATAAATACTACTACTACAGAAAGCGATTCTTTAACGTGCCGCGCAGAGGCCAACAGGAAACAGTTGCCGTAGTCACCGTAGTCATCGGGTAGATCTAAAGCAGAAAGCTGGCAGATAGAAATCTGATGTGAAAACAGGTGAAAAGCAAGATTTCTGCAGAAGATAAAAAATATGAAGAGATCCATATCCATCACTTCCGCTCTGCTGCTGCAAATACTTTTGAATACTACATTCTATGCCGCAGAGACGACGGAAGTAACAGCCATAGTAGACGAAGAATTGCAAGATTTGAATGAAAATAATAGCGACGAGGACAACATTCTACACCAAGAAGCAAACACAGAAAAACGACATCAACGAAATAATAATGTACAGCAGCAAGACAAAAGCCTCATCGGTCGATATACACAACATCATCGCAACAATATCGTCCCACTGAGTAAATATCTTCATCGGATTCTAGCCCAACATATACAATTACCACAGTGGAACTTTCATCGAAAACAACGACGGCGGAAAACTTTGCCAGAAAAAGATGAAAAAGCAGCGCAATTCAAGTCATTCGAACGTAATGTCGATTTCGTAAAAGGGATGAGTCATAGCGTGAGTAATGCAAAATGGGTGAGAGCATGGTGTCCACCCTCGTTAAAATCTTGTGGGAGCGATGAAGAAGATGATAAATCAATCGAAGTTGTTGGAGCAGAAAAAGATGCAGCAGCAGCAGCAGCAGCAGAATGCAAAAGAATCTCCTCTACTAGCGTTCATAAACAGCAAGATGAGATTGACGATGATAGCAGTAGCGATGTTCAAGAAGATGATGTACTTCCGGGGATGGTTTTGTTTGTAGAGTCATCTTCTGATTCCAGCAGTAGCAGTAGCGGTGGTGAAAATGCTCTTTCAACTCTAGGCGGATCCGCATGCCTAACTGTGTTGGGTGAACAATACGACCGCAACAAAGAGATTGTTCAGTACACTTTACTAGAACAGGAATTGCATCTTGGGAATATTGTTTTGCACAAGAGGGACTTTGCCTATCATCCGGTGGTTGCAAGACTGGAGAATAGATTTACGACAGAAGACGAAGAAAATGCTGTAGAAGCATTTGGGACGAGATATAGTCAGTCAAGACGCGAGGAGGAGGACGACCGTCAAGTCTCATTTCGATGGTGGTCTTGGGTTGCACACCTCTCTCAAATGCTACATAGTGATCACATCTTTCACAACACGGCTGATGGAAAGAAACGAGACAATTACAATAAGCAGCATTCATCCTATCAAAGCAGCATTTATGAAGAGGTGGGAAAGAGCGCCTTTGCAGGTGGTTCTCATGGGGAAGTCTGGCGAGCACGGAGACGTTGTCCCTCCGTCTCTGGAGTGGGTGACAAAGATGACGAAAACTCTACTCAATCGTCTTCTTTCTCATCGTCTTGCGATGACGGTAAAGATCTCATAGCGAAACGGCTCAAAATAGAGCTAGGTTACTCAATACTTGAAGCTGGATTGCGTGAAGTATACTTTGGCGAGCTCCTTGCACGCGAGGTTGAATCTCCTACGCTATTTACAACATATGTGGATCACTTTTTTCGTGAAGGAAAGAGAGGCCAAGTTGAATTATGGATAGTGTTCGAAAATGCCGGTCCCTCGTTGCGATCATACATGTACGAAGCGACTGTGGCAGATGGATTTGTGGTATTTCAGCACTCGGCATTTTGGCGTAAGCTTCGAATGGGGATTTCGAGATCACGTTCTCACAAAACAATGGATGATAACTCACAGAACGAGGATGACACTGATAGAAATGGTGGACACCTTCTGAAAGAGGTGTTGAAGCAGATAGTAAGTGGAGATTCTTGTATCTTTTTCAAGCTCCGTCCTCCTCCTCAAATATTACTCACTCTCTTTCTGCTCCTTAGCTCAAGTCTGTTGCCTTTCTTCACGATAGAGGAATCACACATCGTGATATTAAACCAAGCAATATTCTTTGTAAGACAACACCGCAAGACGACGACACAATTCCAGACATAATATCGGATGTCAATTGCGTACTTGCTGACTTCTCGAGTGGCTATGATGACTTTGTAGAAAGAAATCTCTATGGAAAAGGCCCTACTGCGGCAGAGCAGACGGACGAATATGCCCCTCCAGAGGTATTACTGCAAGGCTTATCACCGTGGGAACCGTTCTCCTCTGCCAACCCATACAGCTATGACTCTTGGTCGATAGGGGTTCTTGCGCTCGGTAAGATTCCTACCACCTATTTCTTATTCCCATTGAAAAGCGGTACGAAGTTCATCATATGGTCTAACTATCATTATCTCGTATCTTGTTTATCTCTGCCACACGATTTGCATCTTTAGAACTGTTGTTAGGCACACCAAACGTCTTTTCCGTTGATCAGCGAACAACCGCCTTACTGACAAACAAACTCCAAAACGAAGGAGCTAGTTCTAGCGAAATAAAGAAGGCGCTATACCTCGCAGCACTCTCTCAATTCTGCATCTATGTACCGACAAATGGAATGAACTGGCCACTGAGGAAAGGCGACCCTCTCGATGATATTAGTGTGGCGAAGCATTCCTGCACACTGCATGATTTTCACAATGCGTTAAGAGCTAGAGATCCTCTCGGAGTCGGATTTGAGAGTTCGGCTGACCTTTTGCTTCATTTGATATGGAGATTATTAGACTGGGACCCTTTGACGAGAATTTCACCCGCTGATGCACTCTCGCATCCTTACTTCACACAAAACAATAACCAGAGCGACCACAACAACGGACACTCGCCCCCTGTAGAAAAGCTCTTGTTCAGGAAGCCTCTAAATGATTTTATGATTCCTGGTTCGCATAATGCTCTTGAGCACCAAACGCTAGACCCAAGAGTTGACATGAACTCCTCTGATACAGTTGGCGACTTTGTTTGTCCAAAATGTGGAAAAAAGTACTCCGACCATAACTCATGCCAGGTGCACGCACGATCCCGAAAGNTTTGTTTGTCCAAAATGTGGAAAAAAGTACTCCGACCATAACTCATGCCAGGTGCACGCACGATCCCGAAAGCACGGCTTGTTTTGCACATACGACGTGGCTTTATTACCACAATGTATCCACACGCACTCGATGCTACCAACCCACTCAACATCTGGGTACTGTGATATTCAAGGCAGAAGAAGGACGATAGAAGATTTTCACACGATTCATTTGAATGAAAACCATCAGTTTTATGGGATTTTTGATGGGCGTGAGTAGACATTGCATCATATTTTATTCGCCCTCCACGAAACAAGCTTCTAATCTTTTTCGAACCTGACTCCAAAGATATGGGAAACATTGCATCCAAATTCTCTGCGTCTTCTTTCTACAATGAAGTAGAGGAACGCCTATCAACCGTTGACAAGGAGATCAAGTCTTCAAACTGCCATTGGAAAGAAAAAGTCAAACTCAACATGGAACAGTCATTCTACAATCTTCACGAAGGAATACTGGATGCTATCGACTCATCCCCTAAAGGCGTGATGAGAGAAGCAGGTACCACCGCTACAATTCTACACGTTACAGATCTAGCTGTGGTTATTGCGAACGTAGGCGACTCTCGCGCGGTCCTCTCAAGTTGGGATTATGATGGGAGCAACAAGAGAGTCACCGGGATGCAGCTGACAGTTGACCATGTCGCCTCTTGTCCTAAGGAGCAGGGAGAGGTAATGGAGCGAGGAGGATATATATCAAAGTCTGGAGGAATCGATAGAGTGAACGGAAGTCTTGCAGTCTCAAGATCTTTAGGAGATGTCAAACTTGCACCCTATTTGTCTCAAATCCCTCATGTTTTAGCTCTAACGAAAGATGAGGCGCACAAACTGTGCAGAAATGATCAGTCAATTACTAACCTTGACAATCACGAGATGCCTTGCTTTGTTATCGTTGCATCCGATGGACTTTGGGATGTGGTTGACAACCAAGAAGCAGTGGAATTTGTTGCACAAGTGCTCAGGGAAAAGAAGGCTTCATACCAAACAGCGGCACAATTACTAACCCAAGAGGCGTATGTGAGAGGAAGTTCTGATAATATCGGAGTGTTAATTGTAGCAATATGACATTTTTTAGTCCATCATGTACTCTAGATGAAGTCCCTGCAAGATGAGAAAGAAGGCCGCACTCTCGACTGGTTAAGATGCCTTCACATCTAAGAGGAGCTTTTGCTTCTACGGGGAAACCTGTCTTGCTGTCTGGCAATCCTTTTGGCAAATGAAAAAGACCGTACAATGACAAGTATCTTCATATCACGTTGGTCCGTTTAGATACTTATCTGTAGATAAGAAATAATCTGATGAACTTGAAATTCAATTCAAGACTCGATTTTGTCGACCATTGTACAAAACACGCGTGAGTTGAAAGCTGAAAGAGCAAAGTGCTCCATGCTCCATGAAATGTGTTCCCCGCTCACAAGTACTAAGTAAGAAGTATATGTGCAAAAGCTATAAGTACACAACACCACCATATAATACTTAAATACCACCCTGCAAAGCAAATAATAAAATTGTGTCAGTCTTACGTCAGGCATCATCAAGCCTCGATAAAACTCTCGTCTCGATTCATTTTATCGTATATCAATTCTCCTCGCCCATCACGCACACAACAAAATGAAACTCGGCTTCCTTCGTGAATGGATGTCATTAATCCAAACTAACAATGAAGAAGAATGTGACGAAAACGACGACACAATTAAAGCGAAATCTTTTGCACCTGAAAAAAGATTGTGTGAGCGAGACTACGTCATACTAGATATGCTCAATTCGACACCAGAAAGTGTCTCCTTCTGCATCACAGATCCGCATCAGCCTGACAATCCCGTTATTCATATTAGCAGCGGATTTACAAAGTTGACGGGCTATGAGTTTGATGATATTGTAGGGAGAAATTGTAGATTTCTGCAAGGGGAAAAGACGTCTCCTGCGGACGTGAAGCGGATTAGTGATGCTTTGAAGAGTGAAGAAGAGTGTTCTGTGAACCTGCTCAATTATAAGAAGGATGGTACAGAGTTTGTCAACGAGGTAAGCTTGATATTATCGCTGCGAAGTCATTTAATTGGCATACGGTTTGTTTTCTTGTCTTGTAACAACAAATCATCATCAAGTATATCTCAACTATTTGCACAAAACACAACACATGCACACAGTTCTACTTGACACAACTGAGAACACCAAATCAAGAACTGGCTTACTTCATTGGAGTTCAAGCTGCTGTTCAGAGTGAAGGTCCTGGTCAGATGCCCTCGAATCCAGGTTGGGTTTACACATTGGGAAATCATGTTTAAAGGCTCTTGGATATAGAAAGGATTATTCTTGTAGTGTTCAAATTCGAAGAAACGAAAAATGAAGTCACTGGACAAGGAAGTATGAATCACAATCGAAAGAATAAGCAATGGAGAATGAACCAAATTAACAACAATCGCAGAGATGGAAGGCGTCAATACAAATGATTTCGTCATATACAAGATAGTCGTAATAGTTATTTCGTCTCTCCCTATGTATGTGCGTTATTTTGACCAATGCCGAAGCAATCCTGCTATCGCGGCGAAGCTGCTTCCGCTTGTTATCAAAATGTCACTTTTACCATATGATATAAGGTGTCCGCAACATTCATCACAGGAAAAAAGCAACCCCCAGAGAAAAATTGTTCACTCATTTCAGGAAGGAATGGAAATGCATGCAAGATGACGTCTTCGCCGCCTTCCCCAAGAAGAAAACACGAGCAGAAGTACCTTTCTTTTTCAATGTAAAAGCTATATGTTCAGAGATCCTCCAAAAGTAGTCCTTGTTTGCATTTAGGACTATGTCCCCAACTCTTACGTGCCACGTAAACGTAATGTCAGAATTATGAGTTGCATTGGTGCTGATCGTATGTAGTTCAGAAAGAATATTTTGTTTCCTCCCAAAATAAATTGGCCACTAACAATAGATCTACGCATCGTTGAGCCTTGTTGCATTGGTACAATAGTAATTTCCAACTTGATTAGTTTCAAAGTCAAGATTCTTTTTTGCAGCCGAGTCTCTCAATCCGATGATGATGAACCGTATTGAGACTGATAACAGCCTGTGCATGCTTTGCATCAACAGCTGTAGGAGCCCACAACTATAATTAGATTATCATTCTAAATACTACTATAATTAGATTATCATTCTAAATACTGCAGTAAATGTTCAACAAGCGAAACATTTTCAACTTCAAATTCCTCTAAATCTCTGAATTGGATTTTACCATTCGCCCGAAGACGCAGTAATGCCCATGCCCAGTCATCTACATGCTCTGTCACATTGAGCTTGTTTTGATCGAGCCAAATCTTTAAAAGAGTTTCCGCATTGCTGAATGGCTCAACTTCTGGTTCTGGATGGCTCCTGCGAGCAAGAATGGCCTCTTTGTATCCTTCTACTTTGGTAGCATACACTTTTGCTGCGTCTGGTCCTGCTACTGCAAATCTGTCATTATAACCATCCCAACTATGCCAACTTGGAATAATTACATCGACGCTGCCAACTCCAATTTCAGAGGGGATATCAACTGGGCTCATCAAAAATGTGTCTGACCTTGCAAAAATGTATACATGATGATTATCGTTCCAATGATTTGTGTTGTACTTTTGGTAACAGAAGAAGGCTTCCCTGAGGGAATTACCCTGACGAAAGACATTCTGGAGTGTCGTGAAGATGTAGTTCGGAAAAAACGATGTGTCAGATTGCTGGATCCAGGATAGTAGCTCTGACTTGTCAAAGATTGATTGTGATGAAGTGGTCAACATTGTTGGTATGCCCTCTGCCTCAGCCTCATCCAATATTGCCCGAATATCATCTGGTGAATCCAGATTAGTACTTATCTCATCATTTCTAGCATTTGAAAAGGGCTGCTGGGACAAGTCAGAGTACATGTGCATATAAACTTCAAACTTCATGAGTGGGTTTCTCTGGACAATATTTTTCATGTAGGAGGTCCAGACGAGACGAAAATGTTTTGGCACTCCAAACAATAGGATCACCGCTGTTTTAGATGTGCTAACCTTGACCTTGGCAGTAGCAGTGAATGAGGGAGCTTGCAGATGAAAATTGTTGTTGTTGGTGAGAGAGCTCTCCAGATTTGATAATGCTGCTTGATGGAGAATCAGATTCAATTTGGTCGACATAAGTATCAATGCAAACATACTCATGAGAAGAAGTAATCGAGTTGTGGATGTGTTGGTCACACTCCTGCTGCTGCTGCTGAAGAAGAACCTCGGTCGTCCTCCGCTTTTGCTTCCTATGTGGCGGCTGTTCATTCTGTTCCTGCTACTGCGAGTCATGGCCATGCTGGAGAGATGAAGATGAGCAAGTTTGTGTCAACTAAGAGAGGAGCCAATGATCTGCCAACAAATGATGAGTCCTATTCACTAAGGTCTTTAGCATATGAAGCTACAAAATAATGAGCTCAGGTGGGTTTCCAGTTTTGGCGACCGATGGCATCACTTTCGCGGGTCAGCTGGCCCGACAGTATCCTGTCACATCATACGTCACGTACTTAGAGGTATGTAGATTTATGTACTATGGTACTATCGTACAATACGTACCTAGGTAGCAGTATGAAAATAATGGTATCGTACTAATTATTGAACTCCGCGTAATTTCAAGGTTCACCATGACATTATTTTTGTTGCACATGACACATCA
>JALLBH010000185.1:0-34419 GCA_036940005.1 Skeletonema menzelii | reverse complement strand
AGACCTTTCAAGGGCGAAAAGAGAGAAGGAATTCTGAGTATCCACATAATTACCACAAGAAAAAAATACCAGCACAAACTCTCGCTATCTATTGTACGATACATAATATTATCAACTCTCGTCATCTTGATCTCGCGTAAGTAGGATGTAGGATAGCTTGGCTTCAATTTCATCCTGAACGCCTTTGGTAGATACCATTTTAATCGCGACACGACAGTTGAGTTGAAGTCCCATGAGCGGGTTTCGGACGCTACACCGTATCACCAATGATGAAGGCAGCACCGACTCGCCAGTCTGGAGAGTAAAGTTCTCTCCCTGTCGTTCATCTCCGTCATCATCTTTGCGACTACTTGCCGCTGGAGCTTCCAACACCATAAAATGTTATTCACTTTCCGATCGCACCGACAAGGATGTTAATTCCAATGATGTGCTAGATGCCTCGGCTATGAATGTTACATGTACTGAGAGCTTGATATCTCGTGACGATCACCAGAGAAAAGATAGCGCCAGTAATAATACAGCAGTGCTGGGATATGCAGCACTAGATGTAGTTCGAAATTACTGTGGGGCGGATGATACTGCGGGAAATGAAGTTGTGATGGCATCTAAATTGGGGGGCCATGTTTGCGTCTGGGTACGGCTGGATCCTGTGCTCAAGGAAAAGGGCGTCGTTGTGGCAGAGGATATTAACAATGGAGAAACATCATCATCAACAATACAGCTGTGTAGAAAGCCATATGCAGAATTTAACGTCCCAACTGCTACCGGGACAACACTTGCAATACGTCCACCAACATTGGGCAATTATTACTCGAAAAAGGAAACTGAAATTTTGGTAGCAATGGGATGTGCAAATGGAGCAGTAGTTATTTGCAAATCTGGCATACTGGCGTCTAAACCGGGGGACAATGGTATCACTCGGTCTGCTTCATCGTCTGGTGGAGGAGGCGCTGTTGTTGGAGACACAGATGGCGATGATACAGTAGTGATGAATATTACATCATTCAACAACAATGCAGAGAACGATAACAACGACAACTCTGACTCTCCGGGAGAAATGATTGCCACAGTAGGAGGAGGGCACGCATGCGTCATGTCTTTAGCGTGGCATCCAACGATACCAAATACGTTCGTGGTGGGCAGAAAAGATGGCATTGTTGACATTTACTCGGCACATACTACTTCTAATGACTATTATTATGGACACGAAGGATTGACCTTTCGGCGGATTCATAGACTTGTTCATTCTTCGTTTCCCATCCGAGCATTGTCCTACTCTATGCCACAAGGGGAACTCTTATTTGCTGGCGATGACGACGGTAAATTGTATTCATATGATACATCAATGGCTTTGCCATCTTCGGAAACTTCTGAAAGTTTCAAAGTAGCATCACCAGTCAAACTAGTTGCATGTGCTCTCGCTGCGCATAAGGGATGGATAATGAATCTATGTGCGTTTCCTGACGGAAATAGGGTTGCGACATGTGGTTCAGACAAATCTGTACGTGTCTGGGATTGTGGTCTGGGATTGGCTAGTTGTACGCCAGTCCATTCATTTGATGGGGCAAATGAGGGGTGGTTATGGGGAGTCGATTGCAGTAGTGGTGCAGTTGGTAGCGCGAGGCAGAAGTTGGTGAGTTGTGGCAACGATGGGAGTATGCAAGTTTTCTCTTGCAGCGAGTAGAGTGAGAACACCACAGTAACACAATAGCGACAAGTACATCAATCAATGAAGTATCATAAGCAAATGAAAAGCTGATTTATCAGCGGAGGTATTTTTCAGTTGGCAATAAAATTAATCTTTTCCTAATAAAGAGGTATCCTTTGAGATTTGACCTCACTAATGATACAAAGGTTCCTGAAACGAAACATCGAATCTTAACCATTAAAGTTCACGTTGCTGACGGGTGCACACTCTATAGGCACAAGTAATTTACTCATATTTTTTTCATGACCATCCTTCGTAGGTCGTTGGTCGCAACACAGCATTGTGCAAAATGTGCGGAGCTCGGCTTCCAGATTCACTAGCTATTTTCTCCAAGCCAATCGTAGCAATCCTACGAAACCAATGGCTCAACGTGGCAAGAGTGTTTTTGGCCAAAAATGAAGCTAATTCCGTTTCCTTTGTCCCATTATCGTCACTTCGAGCTAGTTCAATAATTGAAGCAATGCAATTCTTGACAGTAGTAAACAGAATGAGATTTGCTGGATCATCTGCAAGATTTTGCAGAGTCGCAATTGCTGCAATCATCTCTTCTTTGCTAGTTTGCTTTAGTCGATTCATAAGACACTTGATCATGTTGGGAGTGTGCGCAACTGCTGCACGGCAAGCTGTGTCGACAGAGAGGTTTTGCAAAGCACAAAGAGCATACCTGCGTCCTTCTGCGTCTGGAGAATCCGATGCCACCTCCTGCAACAATGGAATAAAAGATACATTTTCGAAAACCAGTGGATGGCAGTTTTGTGGGTGTCTTGTCAGGTGAGCTAGGATTGCCAATGCACGGACATGAGACGGGGAAGAAAACTGGAGAGAAACCTTCAGCAATGTCTCAACAATGACGTCTTGCCTGGCAATAAAAGTTACAGTCTCCTTGCTTTTGACTAGACACAGGAGGCTAGCAAATATCATCAGTCTAGCGCCGTGGAGAAACTGATTTGGATCCAAGTCGTAATCAATTTCCATCGGTTCACTTGTGTCAACAAATGTCTCGTAAGATAGCGAAAATGTGAAACGCTTTTCTCTTTCTTGGACTCTTTCCACACCACCAGAATCTTCCCCCATATCATCGCAGTCAGAGTAATCCAAACTACGAGAGTGCTCAGATGATGTGCAGCTCATGTCATCATGCGTAGAATGAGTGTCAATTGTATCCGTATCGAAATTCCCCTTACACACATCTGGGATCTGCGGCTGCTGTGGATCTAT
The DNA here is from genome assembly GCA_036940005.1 of Skeletonema menzelii. Taxonomy (NCBI): domain Eukaryota; phylum Bacillariophyta; class Thalassiosirophyceae; order Thalassiosirales; family Thalassiosiraceae; genus Skeletonema; species Skeletonema menzelii. The sequence goes on along the minus strand of JALLBH010000185.1, from coordinate 31,493 downwards.
CCATGTTGGCACTTCAATAACTTTAGTTATTGCATCCATCAACCCTGCATTCTTTGCAATGGCTGATTTAGTCTCAACTGTCTTCGATAGATATAACAGCACAGTGCAACAACCTTGACGACCTTCTCCGTCATCATGGAGGATGGTCTGTGCAATACTCTCGAGCAAGCCAGGTGTACTGACAATCAGCAAGCGATTCTTCTCATTGAGCGAAAGATCCAACAATACCGATACAACACGATTACGTGCCTCAATGTTCGCCAACCTATTCTGCTCATCTTGAATCACGACTTGAACATCTTGCAATACTGAAGAAATTGCTGAGAGTACTCCTGAGGTCCAACAAATCTTGAGGCGTTTTTCTTTTTTGGCAGCAAGGACTTTCAGTGCGCCGCAAGCATTCTTACGACGAGTTGCAAATGTCCTGTCAATCTGTGTGGAGCAATCTCTATGAATTTGTTTTAACAGCTCGTCCATCTGAGGCGAGGGCCTTAACATCTGTTTTCTCAATGCTTGGAATACTATTGATTGTCTCACATCCTCATCAATGTCATCTCGTTGATATGGCAGGGTGTCTAACATCTGTCCACCAAACAAAGGTCCTGCGTTGCCAGTATGTGTTGAACCTGGGGCATTCGGAGAAGACACGCCTTTCGGAGAGTCGCGTCGTGCTTCTCCATTGACGACACCAGATGTCCTGGCGGAATTATTCTCATCAAACACTTCTACATTCCCAGACGCTCCACTGCAACTGTGTTGGACACTTATGTAGTTTTCATCATCTCGAACTTTGTTTTTGTCGCACTCAGATTGACGCCTGGGGAAGATATCCTCTTCATTGACGACCTGTGACGTATTCTTCTTTTTTGTGACGATGGTATGTTCCTGCGGTTGTTGAGGCGTCGACGGTGGTGGACTAGAAAGAGCGAATATACTATTTGGGATCCGCTTCTTGATTATCCTTGGTGGTGGCGGCGGGTTGGGAATGGAAGAGATAGGATCAAGCTTAACAGATGTCGGATTGGCTGGTACTGAGGAAGAGGAAGACCTTTTCTGTTTGTATTGCTCATTGCGGCCTGCAGCAGCCCTGCCTTTTGCGGTAGTAGAAGATGCAGTATTGCGATCCTTCATTCTTCTCATTCTACGTTGTCTCATCCTTTTTGTCATGGCAGTATTGTACTGGCGATGATGTGAAAAACCTGCACTGCCCCCCAAAGATCCCCCACCATCTGAGGCCATGCTGCTGACCTCAGAAGCATCTTCTGAAGTTGAGTAGGTCGGTACTTTCATTGACTGCATGATAGATGGGAATTGTTGTGTCAGCTAGTCTCATGTTGCCCAGAGTAGGGGAGCTAAGTAGGTTGGAAGCAGGGGCTTCTCTCATTGAACCCCATGCATCGAATACCCTAAGTAAAATCTTGAAATAGAATGTGCAGATGCACGAGAAAGTGGTAGGTGTGATTTGTGAACGGAATTGTTTTGTGACAATTTCAATTGGGTATCCTTTTTTCCCTTTATGTGTACATTTCTTGTGTTTTGGCGAATCGCCTACCTGAACCTCCTCCCGATCCGATCAGGAGTTTTAGCTCTATATTACTTCCATGAGCAGCTTTATAAGAAGTAGAGCAATACTATAAGGACAAAGGCAAATTGAATAGATAGAGTACGAAGAATAACTCAGATGGATGAACGCTACAGAAACGCAGCATCTGTCGGCTACAGCGGCGAGATGCCGCCGCCACCAAAGGTTCACATCAAAAAGTCAACCGGAGGCGTCCGCGTCTCCGGCGATGACATGACAGAAGATGAAGTTGCCATTATGGTAAAGAATGCGCTTCGTAAGGCAAGGAAGGCAATGCACGACTCCTCTCCGTTGAATAACCCCAGCGCTTCTTCTGAGGAGTGGTCAGAGCCAGATTTTTCTACACCGGTTAGGAAAAAGATGGTCAGCGGGGACACAGTAAAGAATGCTCCTGGAACTGACGGTGCGGCTGTAAGCCCAAGCGACGATGAAGACGATGAGTTGGCCAGGCGTATCGAAGCCGAAATAAACAGTGCAAGAGCATTTGCAGAGCATGCTTACTTTGGAAAGGCGGGGACAGAGACAAAGGAAGAAAAGGAAGAACCATTGAGCCCAGCTTGTGCAGCAAGTGTAAAGAGCGATGCTACTGAGATACACACCAACACGACTTCGACGCAACAGTCTCCGAAGTCACCTCTAGGTTACACTACTCTTTCACCAAGAGCCCGTCGCAAAGCTGCGAGAAAGTCATCATCAACGTCGTCTCCTCGCCAAATCAGCACAAAACAAAAGTTGGACATTTCTATACCTCCAATAGACAACGATGAGAACGAAGCAACCCCCCCTCAAAAATTGTCCAGAAGCCCATCCCCCGAATACAACGAGATGACCGAACCAACTAAATCATGTACACCTCGAAATGAGATCAGAGATATGGATGTTCAAGTGGATGATTCTTCAACGCCAACTAAAGTTCATGATACATCCACTTTGTACAAATCACCTGACGAAACTGAAAAGAGAAGGTTCAAGCAAGAGGCTGAAGCCTTGATCAATGAAAAAATGAAGAACCAGACAGCAGTGACAGTGGACAAGCCAATATCTCCCAAATCACCGAAGTCACAAAGATCGTCAGCGCCTACGGGCAATCAGGTGTTATCAACGAACTCAACCATTCTCAACTCCAAAGTCAAAACATACTCTAAGAGCAACCTCAGTCGTCAGGTAACCTTTCGCCATCCGTACCCTCTTCCACCACCCCCAGTCGCACCTCGTCCTGAAGACATTATCATCAAAGAAAATGCTGTCCCAGAGAAGTCATTTAATATCAAATTAGTAGAGCCCGACGCAGAGCTCGATCAATTGATTCAACAAACTCGTGACGAGAAAAGTATTGTAAGAAGGAGCAATGCGTGTGGCGCAATCAAAGTCTTGGTTAGTCATAAAACAAACAAGGCTAAACTTGCTCGTACTAATGGATTACTGGATGCCCTGATCTATGCAAGTGTGGATGACGCCGTGGACAGCGATGCACTAGATGCTCGTACACGTGCTGTTACAGCGTTATTGTATTTGAGTGAAGCAAAAGACAACCGTATCATCGTTGCCAAACATCCAGGTATTCTAGACGTGTTGTTAAAAGTGATCGAAGAAGATACAGGAGAGGCACGGCTGCGTGCATGTAGTGCACTTGCAACACTAGCAAAGACTGCGCAAAATAGGAGTGCTATCTGCAACAACAAGAATATAGCAATAGTGCTTAGTAACTTGATGGTCCAGAATGCTTTAAAGAAAGAAGAAAAGGAAAAACCTGCAATGGAGGAGGTTGCTGATTCGAAGAGTGAATCACAAGACGAAGGGACAACTCAAGACGTTGGAAGCTATTCAAATACATTCTCAGGAACAGATAGTGGGACTGATGGCTCCGGAAGTTTCACTGATGACGATTCTTTCAGTAACTCATATGGCCTGAGTGAGGGTGACAGGTCCACATACAGCAATGACATGTCAATGTCTAACGAAATGTCAATGTCTAACGACATGTCAGCTTCCAACGACATGTCAGCTTCCAACGACAGGTCAATGTCCAACGACAGATCAATGTCAACAGAAGAAGCTTCTTCCGCTTCTCCTATCAATCAATTCGGAAGAAGCACCAATGATCACGGAGGTATTGGGGAAGAAGAGGGAGTAGAGATGCAAATTAGTTCTCTCAAGAAGCTAAACATTGAGAACGCTTCGGACTTCCTGGAAAGGAGTCAATTGAGTGCATGCGCAACATTGACACATTTGACGAAGCACTGTGCAAATGCGCGTTTTCTATGCATGAACGAGCAAGTACTAAACAACATCCTCTTTCTGGCTGAAATCCTCGAGCATCCATTGCACACGAGATGTTTGGAAATGCTTTGCAACTTCACTCGCTTCCCTTCAAACAACACCAAGTTGGCATCGATGCCAAAAGTGATTGAAATTCTTACTGCGGGTGGCAAATCTAAGATTGCAGAGGATCGATTGTGGTCTATCCGGACCATTCAAAACCTGTGCAGTGACGCCTCAAGCAAAGTTGGGCTTGCTACAGGCTCACTACTCTCATTGCTCAGTGCATGCGCAATGAGAAAAGATTACGAAGAACAGCTCGCTGCTGTTGGGGCATTGATGAATCTCGCAACTGAGCCAGGGTCGATAGTTCCTCTGACAAACACTAAGACAGTTGTTGCTACGTTGGTCCATTTGGCGCACAGCCCCAACACGCCAGCACCTGTTCGTAAAACTGCTTGCGACTCACTCGCCACCATCGGGTTGTGGCTCCAAACCCTTGCTAGCGCAGGCACAGTTCCAGATTCTTGTCCACTTTCTCCTTTACCGACTCATACCGCAACGGGCTGGTTACGTTGGGATTAGGACGCTATTAGATGAGTGGGAGTAGAGAAGTATATGTAAAACGAAAATCATTATTGTACGTTCATGCCACAAAAATAGTTAAGAGTTTCTCTATCTCTACCAATTTTCCATCAAGTTACCTTGTCCATCACTCCTATATACGATACCATGCTATGGCATCTGACACGCAATACAACACCTTCGAGTGTATAAACAAAACAACGATACGTCCATACACTTTCTCTGTAAGTGAATATGCATCTCTCTTCCCTATCAACTTCGAAATTTAGTTCATGTATCGTATCTCTCTTCCCTCACACCTCAATCATTCCCTGTCTGAATTCTTCGCCCAATTTCTCATCGCAGCATAAGATCGCAAAAGTTCATGCTCTGAAGTTTTTCCTTTTGTGAAACATAAATGCGCAGAAGCAATAGACGATGCGCAGCCAAGGAATGTGAAAAAATAGTCTTATATTATGCTCCATTTGAAGTAAATTATGCAACACGGATGAAGTAGAGATTCTCGTATTCCCTTGCTTTATCGAAGCGAGCAACCTAGAGATTTACACGACGAATCGCAGCGATCCCATATTCCTTTTAGAAGGTTCTTTCTTTTTAATGCAGCAGCGCCCGATGCGCCTCCAGCAGCGTTCTCACTCTTACACAAGTTTGCAATTTTTGTCAAGTAGACGATCGCGTCCTTCTTCAGGATCGATCTTGGGTGGATTTTCGATAAAGTCGTAATCATGTGAAATGTAGCTTCCTTACACATGAGAGTGATATCTTGGCCATTCTCTTCATCACGAAATACACTAACAGGCAATCCGAGAGGGCCGATCACAAAATGAAATCCATCGACTAAGGTATCCAATGAAGCAGATAAGAGGTTATTGGCAGTCATCTCACCTCTAGAGCTGTTAGCAACGCAAATACTCAAAGCTGTACTAGCAGTCACCAGACGCTCAACTAGCGGAACAGCATCCTTCTCACCCAACATTGACATGAGCTCTGAAGCGTCTTGAAATGATTCGGGGATGAATCGTGTAAGAAAGTCAACCGAACTTTGAGGAAGCCCTTGCTTGACCAAAGCAGCTATGACGCCTCGTCTCCTCGAAGCAATAGATCGCATTAAGCTCACACACATGGTACAATGCGTAGATGATTTCTCCTCATTGGAACTACGCACTGATGTTGATGCACAAACAAAAAGAACACATCTGAAGATAACAGAATCTCTTGCAGTCAAGTATCGTAACGCTGCGCTTTGCGAGGTCGAGTGTTTCATTGCGATGGATTCGTTTGCACTCATAAGATCACATAGCAATCGAACAATCATACGGCGCAAGCCATCGCACTTCCAAACTGCTGCACGTGCTTGCAACAGAACAAGTGGATCTTTGCATAGTGCAACATAACTGACAATTTTTGGCTGGTATCGATTTGATGATGATGCAAGGATAGTTCCTACTACAGCAATATCAACTGTTGCCCTTGGATAGGCAGAACGAGAGGCGAGGAACAACTTCTCAGCCCTGACCCCTGATGGGTCCGTCCTACTTTTCTGCATGCAATCATTTATGGCGTCGCTAACCATCATTGGCGTAACATGATAGTCTTGGTTAGGGACAGTCGCACTATCTACATTCAGCCATTTGTTCCTTTCTACTGTTTTGATTAAGTCGGGACAGTGGTGCAGAATGTAGTGTTTCAGTGTTTTGTACAGCATCAATGCGCCATCAATGCTTTCCGAGTGTTTGAGATGACCCAAAAAATCGAGTGACTCTTTCAGAGGGAATGCCCTAGGATCGATGACGAAAGGAGAGGCTGGTTCTTCGTCGAGAAAAGACAAAGCGTAGAGCAGATGTATTACAAACTGCAAAAAGTTCGACGATATTTCCTCCCCATCGCCTATATCTGCCCATAGCTTCCGAGATAACCGCTCTAGTGCAAGTGGCAATACAATTGGAATATGAGGTCCTTTCTTTCGACAAGTCCACTTTGCGGCTCCTCTGATGAAGTCACAAACTTTAGATTGCTGAACCAATTGACGACATTTGTCTGGATCGTCGAAAATAGTTTGAATAATATAGTCCAGCTCATTTGATTGTCCCGCATCACTTTGAGATATCTTCTCAATGAAGACAGTCGCATCAAATAAAACATATTCAACAGATATGACTTTATTTTGAACCAACTCGAGTTGCCCACTTTCAAACCTTGACGAAAGCCAGTCCTTTTGCCAGAGACAGATATTAGACTTTGTGGCAATCTTATCATCATTTACTGGGAACACTCCGTTGACTGAGCTTTGCAATAAATACCGCATTAAATGCATTGTATTATCCTCGTTAACGAAGCTCGCTACCCGCGCTGCAACAACGGTTGTGTTCATTGAAATAGGATGGAGAAGTAGTAATCGAAGGCACTCTAAGCAAGCATTCGCAGCTTTCTCAGTATTGCTTAAGGCGGTCGAAGCAGTTACGAAGAGTGTAGCACACAACAGGAGTTCGTAAAACTCGTCAAATGTTGAATCCTTCTGATACCCTGGCCCAGAGGAGCTTTTCGTGATGAATTGTGATAAGGTATGGATTGCAGGTATTGTACGATCAAAAATTGAGCAAAACTTTGAAGGCGACTCTCCAACATTCATGAAAGAAGTCAGTAATGCAAAAGCTCGGATATACAGTGTTGCCTTGCCTAAAACGAATTGTTTTTCGACCACGCGAGATTGTTGTATGACGCATCTTGACATACAACTCAAAGCTGCTTCCATTATTGTTTGATCTTCAAGAAGTTCTTCAGATGAGGTGACCAACTGCAAAGTACAGGCCCGACCTTCTATTTCACCACGAAGCTTTTTGTTATGAATCATCCTTTGACTGAGTGGTAATGGAAAACTCTTAATGTTTCGACGACTAGCTTGGTGAATACCATTTGATGATGCAATCGAGGGAGGGTCCTCAAATGAACTCGAAAGTACCTCAACAATGAAAGATGCCGCTTCTGCTTCATCTATGTCTAGCAGTACCTTTATTACCAATGGCGACATAACATGTTTGCCAGATTCTCTAAGCACACGGACCACGTTACAAGCCTCCCGGCGAGAAAGAGAAGCCAAAGCCTTCGCTGATTCAATAGATGTATGAATTATGTTGAGAGTTTTTTTATCCACATCCTCTTCCTCTCCAAGTGAAGAAGTTTGTGATAATGACAGGTGCTTTTTCCCAGCTATAAAGGCATCCACGCAACCACGCAGCAGGCAAGTAGATGCAGCTGGACAGTTTGCAGCCATGTACATTATTAACGTAGATGATTGAGGTACTGCTGCACGGCACAGCGCACAAGCTACATGCCTGTATCGCAGAATTGGTGCGTGATGCATCAACGCAGATATCAATACTGGCAAACCAAATCCACCAACTCCACTGGAAGATATCATTGTATCTGTTTCTGCTAGTATAGAATCAGGCTTGGTTGCAATCCAAGGCGACTTGCTTGCCCCATGGATTGGTGTAGAGTCTCTATGTCCATCTTCATCATTATTTGCAGTTGCGACTTCATCCTCATTTGTGTTTAGTGAAATTTTCACCAATAATATTAATTCATGCAAAACCTTGCGCAATGAAGATATGTGGGAGTCATCTGATGCTCTTTCGAAGAAGGATGAGAGAGTATCCTCCCTGCCATTTATAGCGCTAGTTGTATCTACACTTTTGTTTGTATCTTCTTGTTCCACGCCCATGTACTCGTCATCCTTCTTGAGATCCTCCTCCAGGACATCAATAACTGTCTTCATTTTTTCTAGATATTCATCATTAGAAGTCGACTTTTGCTTCTTGTTGTCCGAAACCGCTGACTGATCACTCTCTCTCTTCCGTTTATGCTGCTCTTGTTTTGACAGTCTATGTAATGCTTTATCCAACACGTTAGTATCCCAGGCATCACAATCAGCTTGACCCGTTTGAACCCAGTTTTGACGAGAAAGGAATGCTTTATCTGATTTTTTCCTTGATACGGGAGGCAGTTTCCCAACCACGTCTTTACAAACTGCAGGGGCTATTGAAGACACAAGAACCTCTACGTTTTCAGCATCATGATGTGCAGCTGCGACATCCTCCAACAGAGGCGCTACAGAATGAACACAAGCCACTGTATGCGGCCCTGATATCTCATCAAGCTTTGGCGACGTCGTTACCAGAGGCTGTACAGCCGTAAGCCATCGCAAAAGGAGAGGCAGTCTAATGCCCAAACTCGTGTCACCCTCTGATTCTGTTGGTGAAGAAACTGACGTTGAAAGAGCGGATTCTATTTCGCCAATCGAAATCAGATCATGTAGCCGATTCGAACGAGGACAGCGGCTGCCCTCTGACGGTGCGTCGGCGTCATTCGGCGGCGGCTGCATCGCGTCCTGTGAGCCTACTTACGGAGCTTTGGTTCACATCATCATGAGCACTTCTTCAACGCGAACATCTCACTCTTCATCTCCCGCCAATTATTATCGCGCGCGGCCTATTTTTTATCGCGACGATGATCGATGACGATGACAGATGACAGCCTCTCACTCTCGCTCAAAGCTCTAGAGCCGGCACAGCTGCCACTGAAGCAACAACCAAGCCAATAGCAATAAGTAGCAAGCTTACCCACCATCAAAACCATGATCAGAGTGAGTACTTCTCGCCTATGCCTTCTACCGCCTTTTAAAGGAGGCGTCAAAAAGATTGCCCCAGTAGTTCCTCGATGCAACCTTGCCGATAAAATATCATGCCAACAGATTGCCCGATACAGTAGCACAACAAATGAAGACAAAGAAAAAGAATCTGTAGTTCTATACGAAGGACCGTTTGCAGCACTTACCCTCAGACTGAAACGGGTGTCACTGACCTCCGCTGTGATTGGAATTGTAGGGTTACCAACACTCTCAATCTTTTACGGTGCTGCCGATAGCGTCCCCGCTACAGGTCAACTAGGTGAGTATAATATGTATGTGCTAGAGCTAGAGTGATTCGTGTAGTTGGTTCGATGGAAGGAATGATTACCGCTATTACAACAAATGAACTCATCATCATTACCACTTGATACATTTAAATGCTAGCTGTTCTTGGGACAGCGGGTTTCACTGCAATAGGCTCGACAGTTCTTCTTGGATACTGCTTCTCTCCATATGTGCACACTTTAGAGAGAGTTGCTCCTGATGCACAAGATGAAAATGAACTTGATAACAATCAACTGTTAATACGAATGGTTACGAGAGATATACTGGCGAGAAAGGTTGAAACCATTTTCGATCCAACAAAAGACGTTGCAACACCTTCATCAAGCAATTCACGTCCATTCTGCAATTTCATGGTGAACGGGCTCCCTTTTTATATTCACCCGGAACTCATCACTGACCTGAACTTGAGGGTTCAACTCGTTGGAGAAGAGAAGAAGAATGAAAGTGATACCAAAAACAAAACCAAAACAGATGACGACGAGTTTTTATAAGTCTATTTCTTACAATTCTAACGTTAAATTTGACTAGGTCAATACATAAAGTTGATCCCAGAACACCTGTACAACATATAAATCACTTCTTGTTCGCTGTTATCAGCCAGTAGCTACTATCCAGCAAAGAGCAATCCTAAGCCTTGAGCTTTTGCAACTTTCTCTCGAAGTTCAATTTCACCTCGAAACCCTCTAACAATGCCCGAGTTTCTTCTGCATGCTTCATTTTCAACAATTCAATCTCCTTCTTGTGAGTAAGCTCTACCAATTCGAATTTGCTAGCATAGGAAGCTTCTTTTGCTGCTTCTACAGCGGCATCGACTTCCTTGGTGAATTCAGGATCACTCTTGAGGGCCTCCCTGTAATCGATCAGGGCTTTTTCCTTCTCTGCGTCCCACTTGGCCTTCTCGTCCTCAATCTTGGCGCTAATCAGGGAGGGAATGATCTTTTTAATCCACTTGCGGTTTCCTTCGTCGTTCATGTATTCAAGGGGTGTCTTCTCAAGCTTGTCTTTGGCGTAGAAAGCTTTTGGGAATGCATTGATAAGCAGAAACAGCACTTCATCAGAAACATCATGTTCGCATGCCAAGTGAATAGGCAAGCGCCCCTTGACATCTCTGCCTTTTGCTGCAAGAGGGTAAGCTGCAAGAATGGCCTTGGTCAAATTATCAGGAGCTCCGAAGACGACGGCTGCATGAAGGGGAAGGGCACGGAACCTCAATGCTGCACCCTTCTTCTTACCCTTAGCTACAACCCATGTAGAGCAGTCCTTCTTGAAGAGCGCGTTATCTTGTCCAACCATATGACCAGCGTATGCCCATTGGCGTGCTTCGAGTGCCTGGAATAGATCAGTAGGGTTCTTGTCATAGTCGACTTCACTTGCATGAGGATCAAACCATTCTTTCTTCGACTTGGAGGACTTTGCATCTTCAACCTTCTGTTGCTTAGACGAAGATCTGCCGAACTTTATCTTTTCGAAAAAAGATCTATTCTTCTCCACCTTCACCTCAGGTTTTGGGGCGTCATTCTCTTTGTCCTCCTTCTCCTCTTCAACTGGGGCAAGAGGTGCTTCCTCTTCAACTGGGGCAAGAGGTGCTTCCTCTTCAACTGGGGCAACAGGTGCTTCAACTTCAACTGAAACCTCCTCCGTGACAGGTTCTTCCTCTACAGTTGGATCCTTCTTGACAGCCTGTTCAAGAGGCATCTCAACACTTTCTTTGAGAGAATCGTTGGTAGTTACAGTAGGGCGAGACTGCTTCGAAGCATCAGGGCTGCCAAAGATTCCAGAGAACCACCCTGATGCAGAGGCAGCAGGCTTTTCTTCTGGCTTCTCAACGGGGCTTGACACCTTGGTTTCTTCTTCCTTAACCTCCGCAGACTCCTCAACGGCTGAACCCGGCTTGTCGGCGGCCACATGATTGATGCAACGGATGTACTTTCCCCACTGCTTCTCCGGGAATGACTTACGATTCTTATCCGTATCAACATCAAATCTCAAGACAATTCCAGCTGAATCTCCAGTGTCCTTCTCGGCCAAAATAGCGTAGGTCCACTTGAGATCAGAGCGCTTGATGAAGGCAGCATCTCCAACCTCAAGATCTTTTGCGGCGGCGGCAGCTTCTTCACGAGAAGCTAGCGCGTTGAAGTGGTGAAGCTGTCCTTCGTCTCCAAGGGAGAGTCCCTCGATTGTGATGGGAGTGCGTTGTTCTTCTGCCATTGTTGCTTAGGTATCGTACTTCTTCTGCTGTAGTTTGGCGTGAAAGAGGTGAAAAGTTGTGAGCAGGTGTGCATTTTGAAAGCTTGGCTCAAAAAGTTGGCGACGCAACGCACGCAACGCTAAGAAAAGGTACTCTTTACAAGAAAGATTAAGAAACGTTGTACTAATTCCTACGTACTTTGACCGCCAACTTGCCATATTTGTCTTCTCTCTCTACGTACACACTCCCCCCAACGCGAAAGTACATACATCGTACTTATGTACCTGTTTGGTACCATACTTTTCTAGAGCATCCACGAGTACCTACTTATCTTCTACAGGTAGGTAAGTACCGCGAACTATTGGGTCGAAAGATAAAGGTGCGAATAGATGATGGTTCAGGTCTTCGACATATCTACTTAAAAAGAAGTCTGGCTCTCACAATTGGCTGATAATTGCTTCCGATTTGTTCCAATATGAATCTAATCTGTTATATTATCTGTACATGTCCACTAATTATGCAACAGCAACTGGAGTTCTGGTGAGGCAAACTTTATCAACAACCTTGGTCTCAGTAGGATGCAAAATATTATGCAACTTTAGACTCATCTCCACAAAGAACTCCAACGTCTTCTGAAAGGTTTCTCGCCGTCTGATGTCCCTTTCATTTCCTTTCAATGTAAATACAGTTCTTTTCCCTGCTTTCACACAGGATACACGTGATAATTTGCCAATGTTGGCAAGCCATTTGTTCCAGGCATCAACTCTCTCAGATAATTTGTATTTATTGGCATCTCCGTCAAAACTGGAATACACGAAAAAACCCGACTTTGATTCCAGAGGGACTTCGATCACGAAAGTTATCTTCCGGTAAGAAAATGCACAGATTCCCATAAAATCCAGGGACACTGAAAGCTTGGAGTTTGAACTTATCTCGTGGAGATAGGAGTCTACAAGCTGTCTATTTGTGTTTTTCTGTTTGGTCGACATTTTGCTACCAGGAGATTTAGATCTGGCACGAGGATTCTGAGATCTCGATCTTGGTTTGCCTATAAAACAAGAGCAACAAACGAAACAGCAACGAAATCGATTAGTCTCGAAAATTCAGTCAACATTGACTTTTGACAGAAACAATTCTACTTACCAGTAGATTTGTAAATCCGGCTCTTCAATTCCTTGTTCGGCTGCAGCATGTCTAAACTCAAGTATTCGTTTGTAACGGGGCTGGAACTCTGGGCTCGCAACCACCGTTCGATTGCTTCTCTTTCATAGGAATGGCCATCATTGTCAACAACAGGATCTTTCATTACTTGTTTTGTCAGAGGACAGAAAAACTCTTCAGGTAATTCCTTATTCGATGCTCTCCTGGTGCTGCAGGACTTATCAGATTTGTTTTTGGAGTAGTATCGCGCAGGGGCGGAACTTGATCGCACCTTTTTCTCTTTATCACGTGCCATCTGTCGGCTGCGTCGTTTAGGGTCACTGGGAGAGGACTTTCTATGATTCTCCTTGTTGCTTCCTTGGCTCCCCCCCACTGCACTGTTAAAGCGTGCAGCATCTTCTTGGCGTGATTTATCTCGACTTTTGCTTCGTGAAGACTGCGGCTGTGACCTAGCACGATGTCGAGAGCTCTCTTTGTTCTTCGCAGCTGAAGATGAATTGGACCTTTTCTCCCTACCCGAGGGGGAACAGTTATTTGCTGTCGCCCTTCGTCCCCTTGATGCACTGCCACCAGCCCCACTGGTGTACTTGCGCGAATAACTTGCTCCTCCCATCTTATGCACGTTGCGTCTTCCAGTCGACTGGCCTCGAGCATATTTAGTGCCATAGCTTGGATTCAAATTAGGTTGCCTCAAATTAGGCTCGCTCTTTCCATACTTCTCATTCAAATTATTTTCGCTCTTCCGTCTGGGAGGAACCGCATAAGAACGTGACGATTGCGGTGGTGGCCGGTTCCCACCATTTCGATTACTTTGATTTCGATGCGAATACTGCTGTCGATAAACATTATTACTTCGAGTTGGTATCGGATCTGAGGCTGAACTCTTACCATTCACGCTATTTTGATGCCTCCGTAGGAATGCTTCTCTCCGTTCATACTCTGCCCTACGACTAGCCATTTTGGCCATGTACAACCTCCGTGCTGTGAGGTACTGTGCACTTGTTAAGAATTCATACGCATCCTTTACGACGTGAAATTTTTCTGTTACAGCGGCTATTTCTACAGACGTTAGGTTTGGTGGTAGTTTGTCCGGGTGGAGTTGGAGCATCTGAGTTCGGTACGCCTTTTTTATGTCTGCATCGGATGCGTTGTTTTGGATCTTTAGAACCGAGTATGGATCCATTTGTGGATCCCCATTATCGTCAAAGAATCCTGTCATGGCACTAAAGTAAATAATGACTGTGAAGATTGCGCTTACTTATGAGATCAGAACAATTGAAATTGATGCGTGAAGTATCACAATTAAAGACTGTATGCGCTTGCAGATGCTGCCTGATGTTTTTTCTTAGGAGACGACGAAACAATTATCTAATCTCTTTGGCACCATAAGTAAAATCCCTCTCTGTAGAGGAGCCAGGATGGAAGGGGTGGCATAAGTATGTTGTAGCCAGGCATCTCCTGGTCCTGGCATGATTGACCTCGACTATTGAGATGGAAGAGGGAAGAGGGCTGATGTGCTCCTACACAGGTGAATGCCCTCAGCACTCAACACCGCGATGCGACACGAAAACACTAGTGCAGCCCTGAGTCCGGAGTCGCAACAAATGTCTCTGTCTGCAAGCTAAATATATGTACCTACTTAGAGGGAAACCTGCACTTAAGTTCAAGTATTGTGGATGGGTAGAACCAAGAACGCGTTCCGTTGAAAAGTGATCGATGATATTGCACTATATAATATCATTATTCTACTTCAGTGTAAGTATTTTCATTGAAAGAAACCGCCTACAGTCCGGAAGAGCCACCACAAAACGTATGCGAAAATGATATTGCGAGAGTCCGCCAGAAACCTCAAATTGATCCGGAATAAAGTCTTCTGGTAGCGCTCCATTTCATAATAGTGTTTAGAGAGAGCATCCTCTTCAACAGTCTGCCCCTCTACAGCGCTAGGCTCAGTAACCAAACCGAGCTTTTCATTCAAGTAATTGGATGCATGTACCGTCAGCTCTACCAAGACAGGGATTTCGTACGTCTTCACTCGAGCTAAGAGGGGATCACCTACAAAATGAACATCAATGGGATTGCATTTGCGCGCTCCTGAATATATTTGAGCACGGCCCTTGTCAGTAAGCCTTCCGCTAGTATCTCGTTCGGGAACAAGCAAGTTCTCCAATAATGAACCATCCTTATGTCTACCCAAGCCAAGAAAACTGCCCCATCCAAGGGAGCTTTTCGGTTCTTCAGGTAAAACTTGATAATCTTGAGGAAGATGCATCAAATAACGAACCTGAGACAAGAGGGACTGGAGTGCAGCTTCATCACTTCCGATCTTTCCAGAGAACAATGCATTCAATCTGGCTTCGATTCTATCAAATATATCCATCTCATTCTTTCTCTTCTGATTTTGACTAAAGATTTCCTCCAGTAAATTGGTGGCATCAAGTTGACAATCTGTAAGTTTCCAACTAGAAGGAGGACAAAACGCCTTCATGTTGTCACGATGCATCGTTGCAAGTGATGCACTCAACGCATCCGCACGTCTATTCAGAACGCTATTCAAAACAGTAACAACTTGTTTCGAGAACACGCGAAGGACGCGTTGCACCAATGCCAGAGATCGAGGATATTCATTCGTGGATGAAAAGTCCAACTCTCGTGCACGCTTCAGAAATATAGCAAGTGGGACAGTGTACAGGTTCAGGTTGGAAACAACGTAGGCCTCCCATTGCGATGAATATGTACTCGGTGATGTTGGCTTCGGTTTCACATAGGCGGGGTAGTACTCCACACGATGGGAAGACACTGTAGCAGCTGCATTGCGTAGAAATTCGCCTGCTCGATGGGTTGCCGATGCCGATGATCCGTTGTTGTTACTGCCACTGCCAGAAACAACCACAGCACGTCGCTTCATGACATAATTCCAAGGTTCGATCCATACCAACCACGCTTCCAATGCGCGATGAAAGATGGAACGACGATCATGGATAGACCCACATGTCAGACCTACTCGAATGTAGTTGAATATGGAGGGTTGAATAGTGCTCATGGCTGGCGGGAGACACCAAACAATTTTGGCAGAAGTGTCATCATCATTACCAGCAGTGACTGTAACTCTTCCTTCTCGTTCTTCTGTCTGTCGATGTTGACAAGAAACCGAGGCATTTTTCACCATGTTTCGAACTGTCACATCTGAGACCAGATGACGAACTAGATTCAACACACCAATTTGAATTTGTGATGGTGGCGACACATACGCCGTCTTTGGTTGTGTCAACTCAAACGAATCTCGCAATGTAGGATTCAGCGAAGACGACGACGACGATGACGTGGATGCGAATGACGTCGACAAGAATGCACTACGACCATTGCGATAGCGTTGGATCCCCTCTGCAAACGTTGGTGGAGATACTTGACCTTCTACCCAGAATTCAATCACAACTCGTAAAAATAATTCTGCCGTTCGATCCAAAGGAGCCTCTCCAGCTCCAACATCGACTCGTGGAGTTGTACCATGACCACCATCCGGCCGATGATGATATACACCGTGAGGTAAATAATACTGCATATACGATGACATCAAATGGAAATAGACACGTTGACCATATGCAGTTGTACTCGTACCATACCTCATACGACGTAATTGATCTTGTAACTGAATTTCCCACTCTTGATTGGCCATTGGAAAACGAAGGAAGAAGAAGAGGTAGTATTCCAACATGGTCAATTCAATGTTTGGTTCATTGTTCGTGATGGTAGCAGCTGTCGAACGAGGAGTGTTACTCTGCTGCTGTTGCTTCATTGGGGTAACAAACGCAGCTCGCGGCGAAGACAATTGATTCAAATTCTTTTGATGCAACACATTATTCCCATTACCACCACCACTTTGAAAGTATTTCTTCAATTCCACTTGTTCATTTGGACCATTTAATAAAAGATGATACAATATCCTTGTTGCATTTTCTTTTCCAATCTTTCCTTCAATAGTAATGGTGGTGGTGTGTGTAGCTGCAGTGGAAGAAGCACCAAACGCACGTGCACCTCCTCCACCACCACGAGCCGCCATGGTTGCAGCAGCATTCGCCTTGTCCGCCTCTTCCAAATAGCACTGTTTCCAATCTTGAATAAACTCCACAAATAATGGCGAAAGAGCACCCAATGGGAATTTGAATTTGATTTGTGGACGATGGATTGATTCTGCCGACAGGGCATTTAGTAGCGTTGGTTGCTGCTGTTGAGAATACGCATCGTTGTTATTCGCTTGATTGTCTTGTCGCGGTGGTTTCGGAGCGCTGAGTAACTTGACAATGGGATCATTGTCAAGTGATTGTGTTTTTTGTGCATGATGCAGTGACGAAGGGGAGGATGATGCACCACCAGTTGGTCTGGGTGCGTTCAACAACGAAAGCCAACCTCCGTCCGCATGATGATATAATTTCTTGTCCTCCGCACTTGAGGAAGAGGCGGTAGTTGTATATGTCGACGCCAGTTTAGAGGAAGGAGAGGATGCCGGCGACGAATAGGTGGATCCACCCGGAGAAGTAATTGCTGTTCCCGGTGAAGAAGATCCACTACCCGAAGTCGATTTGTTGTGATTGCCTTCACTCGCTGATGGCGGCTGAGGTCGATTCAGCTCACCAAATGCTCGATCAACAATGAGCGGAAAGAGATTGACAAATCGCTTTTCGGCCGATATGCCCCCCGCTGGCAGTTCGTCGCGGAGGAAGGAGAGGAGGGCTAGAGCCGCATCGGATGGAGGGAGGGGCGATGATGTTGATTTCCCATCGCTTGTGCTGGATGATGAGAGAGCCTCTTCAAGCAACATTTTGTTGATAATTATTATAATGATCTTGGGCGGCTAAAGTGATGGGCGATACGATAGACAGTTGTGATACAAGGCTATCTATGTTACCTCATAATGATACTGAGAACAACGATTTCATGTCATGGTTGTGTGAGAGTGAGCTCGCCCGCCGCTCGCCGTTGATCATGTGCATAAGTACCTCTAGGTACCGTAGATGGAAATCACTTACGTACGGGTATTTTAGTATGTAGCGGGAGCTCCACACGTGTAACTATCACCCGCCGACCATGATGATCACATCTTGTGCTACGATAGGCTCGAGCATCCAAGAACCCATCACCATGACAATGGCAAGATCTAAAGGGGCACTAGCCCTACTACTACTATCATCTCTCCTATCGTCAAGTCATGCCGCCGCAACAACTCTCGTAGATTCCACCGGATCTCTCAACAAGGCGTCAAGTTTACCACCCACCACATTCAAAGATGGTTCTTCTGGCGTGGTAGCACTCCTCACCTCTCCTGGAACCACCGGGAGTCTTTTCCCACCCACCGCGACTGTGGTTGTCGATGGATCAATACTCAAAGCGCCTGGAGCATCTCTTGAGGAATCAACAGGGCTGGCACGGGGGATTGGTGCCGCTGCGGCTGGAACGCTTGCCGATGCGGTCGTTTTGGGAGGGGTTACCATGGGAGATATCGAATCTGGATTGGCAGGGACTCGTCATGGAAGGACTCTTGCGGAATTGTTCTCGTCGGTACTTCAGAGCAAGAAGAGTGGAACTGCTTCTACATTGATTATTGCCGTGGAGGAAACATCGGGGGCTTCTTCTTCGGTGGATGCAGACAGTATTCAAGAGAGTATTGAAGAAATCTTTGATGGGGTTGCGGCCTTGGTATTGGGGGTGAATGATGAAGCATTGGGTGGATATTTCAACGTGGAGGTCACAGTTGTCAAAAGTTCAGAAGATGTTACCAAGGTTATGGACCAAGCTGCCAAGGTTGCTACCACTAGCAAATCATCATCGTCAGTTATGGGGAGCAAACCTTTCTCCACGGCCTTTTCGGAAATATACTCAACTCTATCATCTTCACCCGACTATGCCGATCCCACACCTGTCGCCGAGGCCATCCTAGCCTGCAATGATGCCTACTCCCGTGCCTTCGGAATGAGTCGAGCTAAGATTGCTAGTTGGAAGCATCGCGCGAGTCGGGGATTGCTCGTGGACAAATTCGGAATGAATGCTGACTCCTTATTGCAACGGACTTTGGACTTGTTCGATCGTGATACCATGTCTGCGGCAGGATTACCAGCGGCGGGTGAGCAACGGTTGGTCATTCGTCAGAGGTTACAGCAACGGATGGAGAAGACTCTAAAAGACTTGTTTGATGTGCAAATGGGCATTTTGGAGAAGAAAACTTTGAAGAAATTCAATCATTCCTTGTTGAAGAAGTTGAGCAAGGATGGTCTGGATAGCGCACAATTCTTTGAAGATAATGCTACTGCTCTTCGCACAGCCTTGTTTGCATTTGAGACATCAGCTGCATTATTGGAAATTCCATCATTGTCTTTGACGAAATCCAATGCAGTCCGAGATGTGACAGGGAAGCTGAATAATGCTCTTATGACTTTCCCTGATAGTCCCGCAGCAAAAATTAAGGCAATGAAGAAGGTTCAACAGACAGTGTCGAAGAAAAAGAAGCCTTCAGAGGGGTCGATCGATCTAGCTCTAGATGTTGTGGCAATGATCCGTCCTGATGGATTTGGTAACTTGCAAGGGTTTGCTGGTTATCAGTTGGGCCCACACAGTGTAACGGTCGGGGTACACAATGATGCTGATGATCCACAAGTTATTGCACAATTTGGAGGTGTAAGGCCGCCATTCATTAGGGTACAACCGAAGTTGAAGTTGGATGTTGAGCTTTAATAATGCATAGATTGTAAACGACAGTGCGGGGTTTCGCTGTTGTGCATAAATAATATAGAGCTAATCATTATCTTCAGTGAGTAGTCGCTTTATTCTAATAATTACTCCATAGCGGCGTTCAAAGCCTCGACTGCCTTCTTCACGTCAGCAGCTTTCGTGACTGCCCCAATAACAGCCGAACACTCTGCGCCTGCTTCACTCACAACTTTTGCTACATCGGCGTTGCCAATACCTCCAATTGCAATCAGCGGGATATCTGGCGGTATCAAACTTCTCCACTGACGAACTGTCTCCAAGCCCTGTGGGTCAAACTTGACATCTTTGCTTTGAGTTGAAAACACTGGACCGAGACTTATGTAGCTAGGACGAACCCCCAACGCAGCACATAGCTCTGAATATGAATGTGTAGAAACTCCGAATGCTAGTCCAGCGTCGCGGATCAAGTCAAGACCACCAGCATCAACACACGAAGCCAAATCTTCTTGGCCTAGATGAATACCGAAGCAACCACCCGCTTCTAATGCTGCTTTCCAGTAGTCATTAATCCAAAGACGAACACCAGCCGACTGACAGAGAGCCGACGAACGCTTGATTCGATCAAGGATTATATCGTAATCAGTCGTATCTTTGAAACGCAATTGAATGTCTTCTATACCAGGAGTTGACACTAGTTGTTCTATCCACTCCACAGTATCAACAATAGGCAAAATCCTTCCAAGAGCTGGAGCAGCAGAAGAAGATTTCGCCGAGTGATAACTTTGCATTGCAGGAAAAGGTGACATCGATGTATTACTTGCCGATAGCTCTATAGTAGGAAAGTTTTTGTAGGAATTTGGAAATCCAGTGTGAACAACTGGTCCCGGTCCTTTCCCCAACTGCACACCGCGTGCGATGCCGGCGTTAACGTATGCTTTCGCAATACAGCAGGCATCCACAAGCCTCATAGCGCATAAAGCGCCCACATTTTCTCCTCCTACGGAACTTCCAATTGAATCTCTCTCACGTTGTCCCATGGCCCATGCAGATGCAATAGCTGAGGAAAGAGTGCACCCAGTTCCATGTGTGTGGTCGGAGTCGTATCTATCATTACGGATCCATACACCACGAGATCCGTCACACAATCTTGCCCTATCCTTGACAGGTTTTCCTTCCGCTGCTGCTTCGTTTGACAATAGCAAATAATCTTGGGCATATCCAACAGATGCATTGGTTTCTTCTGATTCCACTACCTTGTTATTCCCTTCTAACAACGAGTGTCCACCCTTAATTATAACAGCTCTGGGTCCCATTGCCAAAATAGCGCGTGCTCCATCCGTAACATCTTGAGGTGTACATAACGTTCTGCCCAGTAATTCTTCAGCCTCGAATTTGTTGGGTGTGACCAAATCAGCGTATGGGAATACTTTTTCAATCATTGCTACCTTGGCAGAGTCGTCGACAAGTTTGTGCCCAGATGTTGTGATCATAACTGGGTCAACCACTACGAATGGAGCTCTCTTTTCACCATTTTCTTTCAATTTACGCAACCAACTTCCTACTTCATCAGCCAACTCTTGTGTCCCCAGCATTCCAATTTTGACTGCAGCTGGGTATAGATCTTCTTCTATAGACAACAACTGACTTCTCAAAAATTCTACCGGGGGACTATGCACGCTTGTTACACCACAGGAGTTTTGGGCAGTCAAACAAGTGATCGCAGAGCACCCATGGCATTTACCTTCAGATATAGAATGGATTGCCTTAAGGTCGGCCTGAATACCTGCTCCGCCACCAGAGTCGGAGCCAGCGATGGTTAGAACGATTGATGGTGGTCTTGGCGGCATTTCTGTTGCAAATGCGTATGCGAAAGGAAGAGTGATGGATGATAACGTAAACAGGGATCGAAGAAAGGCTACCATTTGTTGGCAGATCTCTCTCTACTATTATATATAAATGACAGAGCACGTACACAACTCTCTACTATTATATATCAATGACAGGGCACGTACACAATCATAATATCATGGTCAAAGTTTTGATGTGGCGAGGAGAGAGTGTGAGAGTGAGTTGGAGGAGAATAGGACGAAGAGGATTGGACATTTTAGGAAATATCGTTTTACGCCACAACTCTCGAATCACAAAAGACACAGATTTTTCACATTGCGTGTTGCACGTTAACATTATGCACCCATCATCAAGCCACCGTATCCACCAATAATTAAGAAGGAAGTCAGTAGCAAGCAAATTATTCGCAGCCAACATGTCTAACCGAGTCAAGATTCTCATGGTTGGCCCCGTCAACGGCCAACTGAGCCTATTATCGAACAAGCTACGATCATTGCAAAAGAGCAAGGCTGGTCCATTTGATATTTGTCTGTGTGCTGGTCCCTTTTTCTATCAAACGGCTACTGACAACAATGATAATGACGCGAGTGCAAAGCAAGAAAGTCAGAGTATTAAGGATACTGCTGCGAGTGATGAAAAATTACTGCTCGACAAATCGTTAACATTTGATATGCCCGTTCTATTTGTTGATGCGGGAGATGGATTGCCAGCAGATTTGCAAGCCAAGCTAGACAGCATGAAGAAGAGGGATGATGCCGAGATTGATCTAGATGACGACGGCGATGATATTAACGACGAAAATGATAATAAGAATGATGGCGGCAACAACACGCCGGATGGACTGCTTCGTATTTCAGGTAATCTCTACCAACTCGTCGGAGGAAAATCAACACAACCTCATCAGCAAGAAAGTGGAGTTGCCGATATAATTAGCGTTCCTCTTCCATTGATTGATACTGTGGAGAATGGAGAATCAAATACTATCAAAACGAGAGCGCACGCAACAAGTATTATCGTTGGATTCCTATCATCACGAATTCGTCTCCCCTGTACCAACTTTGAGTCGAAATCGAAGCATACCTCCTTTCTGGGATGCGATGTATTGATATCGGGTGAGTGGGGTCAGGGAATGTCATCAAACAAATGTAGTGCATTGACTGTTGATGATCGCAATGCATTATTTGGCGATGATGATGGAGCAGGAAATATGATGGGTTCCTACGATGTTGCAGAATTGATTGCAATGAGTCGTCCACGGTATCATATCGCACCAGGGCCTTTTATTCCAGTTCGATCAGGCGAAAGTGAGACTGTTAAAATGCGTCGTAGATTTGTCGCAAGTTTGCCCTATCAATATCCTGCAACATCATCCTCTGGTGGAGAATCACACGCGGGACGATTTCTAGCTTGCTCGAATGTCATGCCACCGTCAGAAGCAAAGAGTCTCGGCAAATCATTCAAATTCATTCATGCGGTGGGCATCGTTCCCCTAGCGCATATGGACGCCAGTGATAGAGAGGCAGCAATGGAAAAATCTTCGGTGGTAGACTGCCCTTATACAGATGCATCATACGATATCGATGCCGAATCAAAAAGTATGATGGGTAAGGGCAACACCAACGGTAATGTTGGGGGTATGTCAGAAGCACATGCACGTCGACTTGCACAAGAAGATGCTGCTAATGCACTTGGTGGTGGAAACGATGGTGCATTCCGGTGGCAGCAAACAAGAAAACGAGGAAGGGATGGCCAAGGGAATGACGACGATGATGCGAAACGACAAGCATTTGAAGAAGACAATCCTGACAACTGTTCACTTTTTCTGCACGGTCTGCACAGAGATCCTAGCATGGCTCTGACAACAGATGTGCTAATGGATGCATTTAGACCGTTTGGTTGCGTCGGTATTCGTTTCCCGCGGCCAAAAGTCGATCAATATCGTCATCATCAGCAGAACTCGCCACCTAGCTATGCCTTTGTAGATTTTGCAACTCACGAGGAAGCATCGCAGTGCCTTGCCAATCTGAAAGGCGAGGCCGTAATACGCAACGTCATGTTGAGCTTAAAATGGAGTTCTAGCGGTGTCAACAAAAGGCGAATACAGCAGCAACCACACATGGGGATACTCCCTCCACCTCCGCGAAGAAATCGTCTCACTGAATCAGAATGCGCTGAGTCAACCACACTCTTCCTTCGTCTCCCCCCAACGGTAGATTCTTCATCGTACGAAAAGGAAATGGAATTTATGCGTTTGTTTGCCCAAAGAACAATGGAAGATGAGCTAAATGTTGGCGTAGCAGCTGACTCGGCTGATCGAATTACTGCAGCCGATGAGCCGGCGTTGAGGGTACAAGTGAGACAACCTAACGCTGAAATGAATTACGGATTTTTGACATTTGCTAGCCATGCAGCCGCTCTGACCACGCTTGTCTCCTTGACAGGTCATGAGGATGGAGGTGCTGTGAGTGATGCTAAGCTGGAAACAGCTAAGATGCTGGCAGTGGAAGAGAGTGAAACAAAAGCAGATGCCTCTAACCTGAACGGAGTCACACTATACTGGGCAAGAGGAAGTCAAAAGTCAGCTGAAAACAATGGAAAGTCTGAAAATTATGGACTGAATCTCAATAAACGCCACTTTCCTCCCGATAGCCGTACCGATTGCTGGTTCTGCCTAGCTTCTCCCACATGCGAGAAGCACTTGATAGTTACAGTATTTGACGAATGTTATGTCGCCATGCCAAAGGGTGCAGTAAATGAGTTTCACTCCCTGATTGTTCCAGTGGAGCACGGAGGCGATGGAGCATTCGTGACGAAGAAGCTGGCCCCAGAAATGGAAACTGTCAAATCAAAGCTTCGAACTCACGCGCGGACAGTGTTGCAGAAGGATCTATTTGTGTTTGAGCGATGTATACAAACAAAAGGTGGTTATCACACCCACGTACAGTGCATTCCTGTAGAGGCTGGGTCTGGCCCAGAAATCCAGTCAAAGATGCTGGAAATGTCAGTAAGATCTGGCTTTCAGCTGCGAGAGATAACATCCGAGTTAAGTTTGAATGCATTGGAAGAAGACTGGAGCGAGGGTTACTTCTACGTTGAGATTCCACTAGGAGGAGGGGATGAGTACCGTCGCTTCATATATCGTGCAGGAGACACAAGTGGTGATGAACAGGGTTCCAGGGGCCATGTTCCTCTTCAGTTTGGAAGAGAAGTGTTAGCAGAGGTGTTGAATAAACCAGAAATTGGCCACTGGAAAGCTTGTGTCGTTAGCAGAGAAAAGGAAGAGGAATTGACTGCTAGTTTCCGCACATCTCTTGCACTCTAAAGTAACACTGCAACAAAATATTCGAAATTTATTCAGCGCAGCATGGATATTGAAGTAGAGACTATGTAAGTTCAACTAATGAAATGAACATAAATGGCATTGTCAATCCGCCAAATGCACTAAGCTCAGAGCGCTTCATTCGTAAGTAAGTATCTTGGATAAGAAGTTCCCTCTCTCTTTTCTCCCTTCCCACAGCTCTCACTTTAACATTTTTTTCAGTGCGTGAATTGACCAAACCAAAGCAACAGCAAGTTCTCGAAGAAGCTCTATCCAAACCGACACCAGCTGGGAGGTAGAAGTAGAAGGGGCAATCTCTTTACGGCCTTAATAGACACTAAAATAACATCATGGCATTCTACGAGGGCAGTGGCGGCGGCGGAGGAGGATATTCGGGATACGGAGGCGGCAACGCAGGTGGATATTCATACAATAACTTTGGAAGCAATGATAACTTTTTCAGCGGCGGCATGGGGCAACAGCAACAGCCGACCTCGCAACCACAGCAACAACAGACACAGCAGCAACATCAACAACAAACTTCTGCTAGCGCGAACCCAAATGCAATGAGTGGCGGAATGAACAATTTATTTAACCCAGCCATGGCCATGGCCGCCGCCAATGCTGTAGCGACAGGTAAAATGGGCGATAACACTGTAATGATGAGCATGGCTGAAAGTATGGGTAAACAATTTTTAGAGACGGGATGGGCCAAGGCAGTGCCCGGTCTGGAGCGGAGTATGGTTGGTCTGCGACCATATTTTGCTGTGGATAATGTCTATGTGAAGCGAAAGATGCTGAGAGTGCTTTTCCCATTCGCCTTTCGAAATTGGGCACGGCATGAGGCTGGGGCCGATGCGGAAGGAAAGATTAGTTATGCCCCCCCGCAACACGATGATAATGCGCCCGATCTTTACATCCCGGTCATGTCTCTGTTGACTTATGTGCTGCTGTGCGCTCTATGCTATGGCACTGCTGGAAAATTTGACCCAGATGTTCTTCCCGATGTTACCACCAAATGTCTTGGGTTTCAACTACTCGAAGTCATTGCAATTCGTATTGGATTTTACTTGATGGAAGCTCCGGTTCCATTACTAGATCTGTTTTGTTATACAGGCTACAAGTATCTGGGACTGGTGATCAACATGTTCAGTGGTATTACCGTAGGACATTTATTAGGATACGGACATCGCGCATACTACTTCACCTACCTGTGGACGGCGACTGCTGTGTCGTATTTCATTTTGAAGGTGATGGCGAATTGCATCCCTAGAATAACGAGTGCTGTTGGACCGAAGAGACAATTCATGGTGTTGGGCTTTGCTGCTAGTCAGTTTGCAACGTGTTGGTTTGTCTCGCAGACGAAGTTTCTAGAGTAATTGCTTTCATTTATAACTCGTAGGGAGATTAAATATTTGAATTGAAGAAATATTGTTTAACAAACCTACTCGTTATTGCCATTCTCATCCTCGCTCATTGGCTCTGGTTTCTTGCCGACATCATCTTCATATTGGACAATCAAGAATTCCTCACGGCTTTCATCGCAGCTCTCTGGGCAGCTGTAAACAGCTATTGATCCCCAGTTCATCCCACCTATTGAGGTTAGATCAGTGATATCTTTGCCATCATCACTATTGGAACGTACAGAGTCAACATCCAAGACATGCAATAGGCATGGCAATAGTTGAAATTCAAAGACGCGCTCAGATCCACACGCGCAACTCGGTATACTTGGGAATGGAGCAGTGATACCTTTTGTATTCTTCTTTGCTTTTTGATGCTTTCTTTTTCCATCCGTCACTGGTGGGAGTGGGATTGACCATAGAGGTTCTCCACCATACGCATATCGACAGACTTGTGCTGGGGCACGTTTCAGTCTCTTCGAGAATAACATGAACGCTTTTTCTTCAGGCTTGAGTCGTTCGTATTTCTCACCTCCTTCAACATTTCCTCCACCACATGTATTGGTAGTTGTATTAGAACCACCTTTGAGAACAGCTATGATATCTTCATCGTCTTCCATTTCGAGATAACGAGAAAGCATCGAGTCCACTTTTGATGAATCTACGTTGGCCACAAGATCATCATCGTCATTCTCATCATCAGAACTATCATTTTGTGTTTTTCCGACGGGTTCATCTATCATTTCTAGATCATGGTGCACAAATGAGGGCCCTGAGACATCTCTTCGCTTCTCTTTTGCATGATGATTACTGTTCGCTTGAGGCACTGATGTTTTTGTGGGCAGAGCTGTAGCATGAGACTGCATTTCACAATTCATGAGCATTGTTTCTAAGTCACTCATGTCTACATTGTTAGCCCCGCTACTGTTTCCCCAATCATTATCGTCGTCATCGGCATCTCCCCATCCTCCACAGTCATCGTCCATACCCCAATCATTTTCTTCCAGACACTGAGGTGTCTTTTCCTTAACTTCTAGAGGCTTTTCTTCAACTGGAGTCGCATATGTGTTTGGCTGTTGCCACTGCGACCTAAAACAGCGAACAGCTCCTCCTACTGTCCCTGCAAAATTTGCGCAGAATCTAGTTTTCACAGCTTCATCTCTGTTTCCATTCAAAGATTTGCACTCCTCTGGTAAGTGACATAATGGATTATTGCAGCCAAACACATATAATGTCCGATCTAAATCATCTAGCGGAGCGTGCAATTGGAGAAGTAGATGCATTTGCGTTTTGCACTTTGTACATTTCGGATTCATAGATTTCAAACCACTGTCGGTGAGGTACTGATGATCATCATCATAATAGACCGGAAGCCCACCGACATGAGAGGATGAAGCACTTGTTGTCCTATTCCCGCGTCGTTTCCCGTTGATGGGTTGAAGGAGGAGCACCGACTCGCCATGCTCATTGGTGTCTTTGCCGTTCGACCACATATTAATTGTTCTTGCGGATGATTGCTCGAACTACTTATGGTTATCATATTATCGGTTGGATAGGTAGGGCGGGGGAAGAGGACCCGTCACATGCGTAGGAACTTCATAGTATTTCGAAGAAAATATATTGGCGCAATTCTGCAGACGATCTCGTGCTCTAAGTATGCTATCAGACAGCCTTTGGAAATGCATTACTTAGAATCTTTTAATGAATTTGGGAGCGATGCTCAAGCTCAAGCAGTAATTGGCTAGTTTGATACTTGGATTACCATGAAATCTTCAAAAACCAGAGCAACGAGGTGGTAAGTTCTAGAAAAGGTACATATGCTCACACCAGCGGCCTTTTCATACATCCTAAGAAAGTTCATTTGTCAAAGTTTGAGTTTACATTTTATCCAACTTTGTAGCGCTGCACTAGAGTCTATACCTGCGCCCCATCTTTTTGAAGGAATAGAACTCAATCGTGTGTCATCATCTAACCTCATCTCTCAATAATCCCTACACCCTCTCGAGGACAACCGCAATGCCTTGTCCTCCTCCGATACATGCAGATCCGACATAAATATTCCCTTCATTTCGTTGAAACTCATTCGCTAAATGAGCAGTGATGCGGCTGCCAGATGAACCCAGCGGATGGCCGATACTGATAGCTCCACCATTCAAGTTTGTCTTGTTCATATCCAGCTCGAGGTCTTTTGCACAAGCAAGAAATTGTGCTGCAAACGCTTCATTGATTTCCATACGATCAACATCGGCAACTGTCAACCCTAGAGATCCGAGAGCACCTTTGATGGCAGGCACAGGTCCTATGCCCATTATGGAAGGCTCGCAACCAGCAACATGGTACGAAGCTAGACGAGCAAGTGGCTTCAAATTGTGTTGTGTCACTGCTTCTTCTGATGCTAGGATGATCGCTCCAGCCCCATCACAAATACCTGACGCATTCGCTGCAGTTACAACTCCATCCTTTTTGAATACAGGCCTTAGGCTAGAGATCTTCTCCAAATTTGTGTCGGGCCGAGGATGCTCATCAGTATCAACAATCTTTGTTCCCTTCTTGGTTTGAATTTCTATTGGACCAATCTCCAAGTCAAACACACCATTCTTTTGTGCAATGCCCCAAGTCTGCTGACTCCTGATGGCAAACTCATCGCAATCCTGTCGAGAGATGTTGTACTTTTCAGCCAAATTCTCCGCTGTGATGCCCATCGGAGTCCCAGTGTACTGGTCTGTTAATCCATCCCAAAGGCTGTCTCTGAGTTTGAGTCCTGATCCCAACGATACGCCCCATCTTGCATCATTACCATCTACCTGCAGCGGTGCCATACTCATGTTCTCACTACCACCACAAACAACAATCGAAGCTTCATTGAGTTTGATTGATTTTGCCCCTTGAATAACAGTTTCGAATCCGGACCCACATAAACGATTGATCGTCAATGCCGGGGCACTGATTGGGATCCCGCACTTGAGCCCTACATGTCTAGCAAGATATGCAGAGTCTGATGATGATTGGATGACATTGCCGAAGTAGACAGCGTCGATTGCACTCGGATCGAGCTGGGCAGAGTCGATTGCAGCTTGCGTTGCATGAAAGCCAAGTTCTGTAGCGGATAACTTCTTGAGACTGCCTCCAAAGGCTCCAAATGGCGTACGCTTTGCCGCAACGATGAAAATGTTGGTCATGGCGGTCAGATAATCTATTTTATGATCAATACCTATGAGTGAAGGTGTCAGTGCGTTGGAGAGTTTAGTTGGTACAATACATAGAGGTGTCATCGATGCCCAATAATCGACAAAATCAAAATCTTTCTCGTGCAGCTTACTACTACATTATGATCTATCTACCTATCTTCAATCTACGCAGTCACCTAAGTATCGACTATGATGTTGTATCGACCCGACCGACCCACAATAACAAGCAAATCAAAGTCATAGATAAAAGCACCGTCGTCGGAGATATTGAAGATAGAGATCAGAGACTCGGAGGGCTTCACTTCTTGCGGGCACCAATAATAACATTCGTCTGAATTTATCTGTTTCGTTGTAGCATGTTCTACGTAAAAGTCCTTGAACATGAAATAGAGCTGGAGCCCATCCATTTCGGGCAAAAACTTCGTGCAACTATCGTCCGCCTTTTAAAAGAGGAAGTGGAAGGTCTCGCGCTAGCAAACTATGGATTTGTAGTCAATGTTATTGAAGTAAAAGAGGACCAAATTAGATCTGGCATTATTGAGTACGACACGGGCAACGTCGTCTTTTATGTCAAGTATACAGCACTGTTGCTACGACCATTTATTAATGAAGTTGTTGATGCGACGGTAGCTCAGTGCAACGAGTTGGGATTTTTCGCCTACGTTGGCCCCCTTCGTATTTTTGTATCGAAACATTCCATGCAGGAGGATATGTTTAATGGGTTTGATGGGGAGAGAGACTCGTGGGTGAGTGATGATAAAGAGGTTGTTATTTCGTCCGGATGTGGGGTACGGTTAAAGATTAAGGGGCGGACGGTGGAGCATGGGAATATAACTGCTATTGGTACGATCAAGGATAATTATTTGGGATTGATTGATGATGGAAGTGGTGAAGCAGAGGCGATGTAAAGTGGCATCAACTCTAGGAAGGGATGACATTTCAGCTCAATAAATAATGAATTTCATAAGAATCACATTTATTATACAATCAACACATGTAAGGTACTAATGGCTGGTTTATTATTTATTAATAGATACCATTCCATGGTGATGAATTTAAGATTTCATGGCTTATGTTGTTTATGGATTGACCTTGAATAACTCCACCTCAAACTTCAATGTAGCACCTGGAGGCACAGCTCCTCCTGATCCAGCATCTCCGTAAGCAAGTTCGGGAGGGATGACGAGAGTAGCCTTGCCACCTTCTTTCATCATGGCAAGACCCTCTTGCCATCCTTTGATAACCTGACCGAGCTTGAATTTAATTGTTGCTCCCCTCTCTACTGAAGAATCAAAGACAGTGCCATCTACTAAAGTTCCATGGTAATGCACTTCAACCTCATCAGTAACCTCAGGAGAGGCACCATCTCCCTCCTTCATACTGTAGTAAACTAATCCAGAATCAGTTTTTACAGCCTCCTCATTGCAGTCAAGGAAACCTTCAATGTATTCCTCTCCATCCTTCTTAACACGCTCCATGATACGCTCCGTTCTCTCTCTCAACAACTCGTTCACAGCCGGTCCGTACTTTTGCAATACTTCCATAGGGTTGGCAGTATTCTCTCCCTTGACAACATCTCCAAATCCACTTAACAAGATTGCCAACTCGTCCTCTTCGAGAAGGGTTTTGAAATCAGTCTGTGAAGAAATTTGCATTCCAATATTCACACCCAATGCGTAGATTGGCATTTTGTCATCATCATAAGGCATGGGACCGTTTGACATGTGTCTTGCGGTCATGGCAGCACGTGCCGCGACAGGAGCGACGGTGCGGGTTGTGAAGGCAGATACTGCACGGCTTGAAGATGCCACTAATAGGGCTGTGAGAGATGACATGTTGATGCGCATGTTTATTCTTTTTCGTTGAGCAGCAGCAAGAGGATAGAATTTGTTAGCATTAATAGAGTTGCGAGGAATCTATATATGATGCAAGATCCGCCACCGCTTACAATAAGTACCTACTTATTCTTGGGACAATCGATGCAATGTGCAATTGATAGATTGATAGCAATGATGACGATGTCTCCAACAACTCACATCAGTATGTACAACTACGTTCCACTTGGAAGCACCCCCCTGACGAGTGACGAGAAGGTTTTTAGGGTTTTAAGTACTGATGGTAGGGATAATAATTTTATGTATCGTACCTGGCTGAGTTGGAAGTTTTCGCTTCAAAGTGAAAGGAAAGTTCGAATTTCTCAAATCGCTTTCAAGATTCAAGGCGCACCTCCATACTGTTCATTTGACTTCAATTTGCAAGTAGGTAAATTGTGCGACGCTTAACTTT
>JALLBH010000184.1:0-34462 GCA_036940005.1 Skeletonema menzelii | reverse complement strand
TTATTGCTGCCGTAGCTCGGATGACTCCTCTTGGCAGATTTACCACCATATTCGTATGAATTTGATGAGCGGCTCTTCTTTGAAGCTTTAGTTGTCATCGTCGTCGACTTGTCTCTGCTATGCGCCTCTTTACGTATGGTTTTTCAATAACCTCGCTCTCTCTCCAGAGGTATGGTACTTTACCGTTGATTGCCCTTCGCTCAAGCTAGAAGAAGGAAAGATGCCACCAACGGACCGACGGCTTCGTATCTGTTTGTGTTTGGTGGTTGAGAAAGCATCTCGAAATGTACCCCTATTTCATTTGTACACTTCAGACTCATTCATGGACAAGAACCATTTACCCTGCTGTTTGAGAGCCGTCATTCTTTTTTGTACCCTCTGATACATACCCTCTGAAAAGTTTTACCCCGACTATGTACTTTCATAAAAGTACGGAAAATGGCAGTTTGCCTTTTTGCTCATCTACTACATATCCGCCTCTCTTTCCACACCCATTTCTAACCGCCATTGTCACAAAAGACAGATGAATAGTAAGATGAAAATCACCAACACCGTCGTCCTCGGCCTCGCCACCATTAGTGGAGCGAATGGAAAGCCTAGCACAGCTTCGACCGCCTCTTCGAAGGCGGCAAAGTCCAAGTCTCTAAGTTTAAGTTTTGACACGAAGTCAGCCAAGTCAAAATCTAGCAAAGCCCAATGCATCGAAGTTGGCTCGTTCTCATATTCGACCAAATCTGGTAAAACAAAGCTACCATGGCCGGCCAAGTCTGGCAAGGCGCACCTATCATTGTCGATGTCCATGTCGATGGAGTACACTGACATTGAGATCTGTGCGCCATGCTCTTTGGGTCCTTTGTATTTGAATTTCACCGGCACCTGTGGAACAGATATTGGCTTTTGCACGTTGAGCACGACAGTGTCTCCGGACGAGATTGTTACATCTTTTGACGAATGCGATGCCAATAACTGCATCCCAGAATGTTCGTTGCTGGAACCGATTTGCGAACCTTGTGAACGTGGACATTTGTTTGGTGCAGACTGCCCTTTTGTTGAATCGAACTGCGAGATGACATGGACTGCGGACGCCAAGCCCACCTGCGTATCCTCTGACTGTGTTATTGAAGATTTTCAGTGTGGTCTATGTGAAACAGCCGTGGCTGGTTTGAACTGTCCTGACTCTGAAGGCTATTGTCAGTTTCAAGGTGCCGATTGTATTGCGTGCAATGCAACGGCATGTCCTGACTATCCGTTCAGCGAGTGCGCTGATCCTCCTGCGGACGACGATGCAATCGCGAGAAGGTTGGAGACGGGCAATGAAGGATGGGGTTTCAATCATGTGTTTCAGTGGTAGGCCGTTTTTAACCACTCAAGTTGGTACAGTTCCCAACAGGCAGGACGATGATATCATGGCAACGATATCTGTAGCAGTCGTATCTTGCACGTGCATGTATGGTGTAATTAGTTAGATGTGTTGGTGGGCAATGTTTTTATTTTAGAAATATATTATGTCTTTCATTAGATGCTAGGCATATTATTTATTCATATTATTTCCACGCCAGCTCCAAGTTCCTAAAGCTCAAGCTGCTGTAACTTTGTCTCTTCTCTAGAGGCGGATTTGGCTTTTAGTAGCATACGAAGAATATGACAATAGACTTATGATTACGATGAGCGGCTCTTCTTTGAAGCATTTGTGCTCATGTTGTCTTCTTGTCTGCTATCATTAACTCTTCGCTACTTTGACTCATGTTGTCTTCTTATCTGCTATCATTAACTCTTCGCTACTTTGACTCCTTCTTGTATCTTACACCAAGAATTATGTGAACGACCGACCACCAAAGCAGCTGCAACTCGTATTATCTACATTCATAACTAAAGATTATATATTACCCCCATCCCCTTTTTTGTGAACTAATTTGTGCATCACAAGCTTGTCCAGGATCACTTTGCTGGAGCGATACCATTCGTTTTGATACAGCTATACTCCCGCAAGAAGAAGCGATGAGCCTTAAGATCAAGCGGCTTACGACGTGGAGGATCGTGACCATTCACAAATCCGATCAAATTGAGTGAATTGAATAGCCAAATGCTTCCCTCTCGACCACCAGATCCACTGTCATTCCAGATACTCTTCACAATCTTACTCTCTGCACACCAATGTTTGCATACACATCTCATCATACGAACATCCGGCGGCTTATCCGTCTTGGTTCCTATGCAGCCCAATGCTACGAAATCGTCGCTGGGAGGAATGGGTTCCCATGCATAGAATGGATTGGCCCCAGTAGTGATGCTCCAAACTAGACGATAGCGAGCAGGCCGAGGAAGGAATCGATCCAATACGAATGGCAACCAGCTGCTTCCTCCTACCCAACTTCCTGTCGTGTCAGTAATTTCCAGTGTTAATCGATCAGCCCTGTCCCTGTTAGGATTGTCATATCCAGTTCCCGAGTAATGTCCCAAATAGACATATGCCCTGTTACCTCTCATAGAGTTCTTGTGATCAGCAGGTTCCCACACACTGCCTTTCACTCGACTCATTGATCCCTGACTTGTCCATACATTGGAGAACTTTCCGACCTTCTTCACCTTCACCTTGATACCAGCTAGAACTGGCGCTGGAATAGCAAGCTTGTGCTTATGGCTCACTTCCTTTGGTGGTGGTGGAAGCGGCACACCGTTAAACTGAACAGCATTAGCCGCATCAGCATCAGTCTGCTCCCAACCCACAGCTTGTTTGAATTCGTCCAAGTTGATGTAACCGTCTCTGTCTTTATCGAGTTCCATCATGAAATGGCGGAGCAGCATTGTGTCCAGCTTCAGTCCAAGCCAGTTCAATCCAGCCTGGAGTTCACTTCCGCTCAACATTCCGTCACGATTTTGATCAAATGCCGCAAATGCATCACGAGCATACATGCCACGAGATTTAAGAAGAGCTGTGATCCTACCAACTGCGATGCGGTATTGCAACACATTGTGCTCATCCTGCACGCTGAAGACCTTCTTCAGAGGCGTTGCATTCGGATCAGTCTGCTTTCTTCGTCGATTGGACCTGACTTCCATGAAGAATTTGGACCTTTCATCGGGTTGCTCCTCTTGCAAAGCTCGAAGCAAAACATTAACCTCCTTGGGTGCAAAGTTGATAGCACTATCAATGAAGCGATAGCACGCCTGAGCTGCTGTATGCTGGTATGTCTGAGCATCCTCAAAGCCTACTGTAGAGTCAAGCATTGTTCTCTCTGTACGCAGCGCAACAATTGCCTCCGTCCCTGGAAGGAACGGAGTCTTGTGCTGTCCATGGATGGCAAGCCTCATGCATTGAGCTTCTGCCAAAGACAACGCGACGTAGTAACGTCCTGCCTGAACTTTAGTTTGAACCTTTCGGCTCAGCTCTTGCTTCAATTCGTCGAAAGAAATAGTTCCATTCGGATCAAGATTCGACAAAACCGACTGCTTCTCCTTTTCATCATCGCCAATAATGTCAACTGCACGGAGAACTTCCTTCACTTCGGAAACTTTGATCCGCTCGGCCATCTTTCCATCTGAAGTAGCAAATGCCCGGCGCAAAATCTTCTCCTGCGCCACTGAGAACGACTTCCCATCGTTCACGTCCACCAGCATACTCTTTGATGGACAGAATTCCATAATGATGATGACATTCTTCAGACGTCGGTGAGTTTTAAGCCCCCATCCTTTCTCGTAGTAGTTATTTGACATGTAGAGACTATATTTGGGAATTAAAGGTGAGATTGTATGATTCTTTTTGCTCAAGCAAGAAAGGAGTAATATTGTAAAACTTACTATTCAGGGAACTTCATTCGGACCGCCTTGGAAAACAGACTGTTCTTCACTGAAAATTCTGAAGTAGGGAAGAAACTCTGCTCCCACGATTGCTCACTCTTCAAGAGATTTTGAGGTTGCATCTTGTGGTGAGGCACACCCAAGGTACCAACCATCCATGGAGTTGGATTCTCTCCATCCCTGGAATATTTCTTTTTCTTGGGTGCCTCATCAACTACTTCTTCTTCCTCCTCCTCTTCCTCCCTACGAGGTCAAGGCAGAAAAGTTAATATGTAACGTAGGATGAAAGTGAGCAAAATGAGGTGAAACGAAAGAAGAAACGAAAAGATTTTGATACTTACTCTTCTTCCTCCTCCTCTTCCTCCTCTTCTTGTTCTTGAAGCACCTCCTCCTCTGATACCTCCTCACGTTGCATGACATGATCGCCATCATTATCATCTGCAGAATCATCCGTACTGGCCAACTGACCTCGTTTTGCAATAGTTTCCGAATTAATTAGAACCATGATGATCTTATCCACAACTGCTTTGTCGTAGTCGTTGGTGATGAACTCTCGAGTGCGTTTGACTGTATTTTTTAGTGTCTCAGAGAGAGGAGTTGGCATTGGAATACTATTTTGCACGTTGAAATCCAATCTTTCCGTCATAACATCGAGGCACCTTTGGAGCTTGTCAATTCCTACGGATGTCTGCGCATTACCTTGTAGTACACTTTGAATTGCAGCAATGTCCTCTTGAAATAGTCGCCTTGATCCGTCAAAAAGGGCACTCAAGTCGGCCGTCACGCTTCCGTGTCCTTTCGCAGCCGACGTAATGGCTGCAATTTCTTTCACGCGACCACTGAACGCAAAGGCTGTCAGCTCCTTGTAAGATGCTGTCATTATGTTGAAGGCTCGCTTTCTAATCACATTCTCGACTGATTGGTGACACAATAGTCTAAATTGCATATTCTCGGACTTCATTCCATTCAAAGTCAGCCAAGATACAACATTGACTAAAAGATTCCCTGATGGGACAGAACCAAGCGAGAGCAATTCACTGCCAGCTCCCAATACATTCTGTTGAGCACCAGGACGTGCCCTGGAAAGCATCTGCACATGCTTGTTAATACGCTCCATCACCTCCGGAATAATGAACAACTCCAAAGTTTGACCTTGACCGATTCCCCTCATCCTAAATGCACCCTGAGCGTAGTCACGGAATGTCATGTCTTTTCCAAGTGTGATGGCAGCCCTGGCATCGATGCATTGCTTGATATCCATACCTGTAGTGTGGATCTGGTCATAGAAAGAGAAGCGGCGGTTGTTTGGAATACCAGCTTGGTCAAGTCGTACGACATGCATGCCATGCCTCATTAGGACCATTTTGCGATCACGGTGATCCAAGAAAACTACTCCATCAAAATCAGTCGATAGTCCATTAGTTAGCATGTATCTTGCCACTTCGTAGTTGCTCATACCTGTGATGAGAGCTCCCGTGTCAATGAGCACATGGAAAGGAGGGTCACTCTTAATAATATCGTCAAGAACCTTGCTCACGGTCCAGTCCACCCCAAGTACTCGGCTTGACATGATGGAATCAGAACTCAAATAGTGATAAATCTTGCCGTCAACACCCTCATCGTAGTGACATTGGCCAAGTTCCTCAGGGAGTAAATCGCTAGGCGTGCCAGAGAATCCCACCCGTCGAGAGAATAAAATATTACCACCCAAATCTTGACCAGAGGCGGCAATTTTCTCACCGTGGTTTTCAAGAACCAAAGGGAAGACAAAGCAGTCGAGGTAGAACTTCAAGATTAGCGGTGAAAATTGAAGTAGTTTGTATGTGATCTCCAAGTGATTTTCGTCGCTCAAGTCGAGCAAGTGAAGAGGCCAGATATCATCGGACGGCCTGACTCCAGTGTAAGCGGGTGCTGCCAAGAATTCGGTCTCTTCGTCATCCTCAGACACTGAGCTGGCTGACTTTTTGGGACCACGAACCTTCCCACCAGCAGCTTCAACCCATGAAATCCACTTCAAAGCTGACGGACGTTTGTGATACGGTCCGAACTCTCCATCAAGCATATCCCTTAACTCCTGTAAGGCAGTGATAAAGTCAGTCATACGAATACCTTCGTAGCGATAAGCCAAAATAGTCAACCCCGTGACAATATCAGGGTGAGAAAATTGACTCGCTCTGCTAGGCACATCCTTCCCAACGAACGGAACCGCAGCAAGTCTTCTCGCCATGGACATGTTAGGATCGGTTTCTTCCGCAATCTTCAAGTCACCCTTGGATAGCAAACCAAATGAAACTCTATTGATCTTCGATAGCACATGTGGTATGAAATTATTGATCAGATCATGCGAAAGGTTGAGCATTTTCATGTATTCATCTTCTAAAGCGACTTGGCACGCGGAAGCGGCCTGCTTGTCTTTCAATGGGCCGTTGGCCATGTAAGAGAGAAGGTGACGATCCTCGATGTTGGGGAGGCGTTTACTTCGAAGATAAAGAAGCTGCCAGCGAACAAGTAGCGGCTTCAACTCTTTGTTGTAAAAGTCTCTATCCAACAGGACAACATGCGGAGTACGCTGAAGCTTGTTCTCTGCTACACCGCGTTGGATCGTAGAAGAAATACTGTCAAGGATGGTGAGCGCTTCTCGGCTGTCACTGAACTGGACAGACATCTTTTTGGTGGATGCATAAAAGATCGCATCCAACAAGTGCCACTGCGTATCCCAACGCAGTCCAATTCCAAACTTCTTGCTCCTTGTGTAGTCAATAGGCTGTTTCTCGCCGATGGGCCAATTCAACTCACTCTTCAGAGGATGAAGAATCAAGTCTACTTCATCAAGAAGCAGAACTCCGTCATTGAACAATTTGAGAATCTCTGTGCAGTAGTAAATGTCTTCTGGATTGACAGTCAACTCCGTCACTACACTTTGCTCACGGAATCGCCTAGCAATACGCGAAAGGAACATACCTGCACCATTTGCAGTATTGCGCTCTCCACCAGTCTTAGATCTCTCCAAATGCCTCATCATCTCGACGAATTTCAGCATGAAAGACTTCACACTCGTTGGAGTGGCACAAATAATAGCCTTGGAATCCCTTGCTTTGCATAGCTTCATGTAGAGGTCACGAGTAATAGGTGTTCCTCGACTGAAAGAGAACGTAAAAACAGGCTTTCGAACCACCGCAGAAAACTTCTCTCGCATGACTCCTCTAGAAAATTCCAACAATGCATGGGGAACAACTTGAGTAACAAGAGATTTGCCGTCGGCAAGAATCATTGCTAATAACGGTGCCACAACGGTAGTCTTTCCGGCTCCCATGATCATCTGATGGCACATCGATTTTCCACTCTTCAATGCATGGAGGAACTTGTTGACAAGTATCACCTGGCTCTTTCGCAACATCAATGAATACGTGAACTCAAAGACAAGGAACCTCGGATCGAACTCCACTGCCTGTGGGGTAACCTTCATGAAGTGCCTCTCACACGTCAAATCTTCCGCAACCTTGGAAGCTTGGAGACCAATTTCCTGGCACAAGCGCTTCTGTACTTCTGGACTGTTAGTGCTCTTGACACTCTTGAGAAGTCTCACAAGGTGAGAGAGACCAGACAAGGCACGATGTGATTGCCCAATACGAATTGAAGCTAGCATCGCAACAATCGTGAGACTGTTTACCGTTTTGTATGCAATACTGCTCAAATAAGGGTTGAGACTTCGTATGTCATGCTCGGCCTTTGAAGAAAGAATAGACGCCACAAGAAGCTCGAACCAGACAGTAGGCTCGCGCTCAGAGATTTGACCAAGCCTGAAGCGCAAGAAATTGCACTCTTCTCCAATAGACCCATTCGTTGTGTCACTTCTTTCATCACTTGTAGCGATTGCGAGTGCTCTGCTCATAAGATTGCCGAGAGAGAGGCGGTCAAAAGCCATGAGGCCGTTGAGAGCCTTGACAAGAGATCCCAATTGAGAGATGGCTTTGTTTAGAGAAGCAGGATTGGAGTGAAGAGAATCGATATCATTGGGAGTGAACCCAATCAAAGTCGGTGTCGTCTCGTTGTTCGCTGTGTAGGCATACTTGGCGATGTCGGTGCTAATTCGCTGAGTGGTAGCTTCGGAGCAGTGAGTTCGAGCAGCTTTAGATGCAGAGAGATCAAAAGGAACCACTGCCGATACGTTCGATTGGCGCAGCTCATTCCGGCTTAAGTAGACAACAAAGGATTCAAGCTTGATAGGAGCCAAAGGCTTTGAAGCAAAGGCTTGAATCTGGGCCAAGGGAATGTTCACAGCCGCACAATTTTGAATATCGAGATTGAAGGCAGACTGAGAGTAATCTGACACCTTCGGAATGACCCACAGGCGGTAGTCAAAGTAGGATTCAGGGCGTTTCAACGTCATCACAGCTGGCGATTGGCTTTCAATGGAAGCAACGGGGAACTGGAGCATCGACCTGATCGACTGCTTGGTCAGGAAGGAATGAAGCTCGTTAAGGATCCTGCTCACCGCATCTTTTCCTTGGAACATTCCCTTGAATTTGGACATAGCACTATCTATCTGAAACTTAGGAATATGAGGATGCTGCGCAACAGAAGGATTCTCTGACAAAATTCGAAGGGCGGACATTTCAGCGGATTTGCGCTTAAAATCAGACGGGGGCACCACTCTCACCAACATTCTACCCCAGTTGTGCGTCTTGTCATTAGGATGAAGCTTGAAAGCGACCGTACCAACGAGTAAGTCATACATGAGGGGGAAACCATAACTAGAAGAAGTAACTTCCACGCCGTGGTCAAAGGCTGCATTGATGAATTCCAACGCCCGAAGGCCTCCAAAAGCAACTTGATCTTCTTCGGGTCTCGAGTACGCAGCACCAAAGAACTTCGAACCAATCATGCAGTTCTTAGGATTGTCCAAAATGGACGTGTCAGCGCCTGAATCAAAGTTGTCTATCACCGGTGGCTTATCAATGCCGACCTTTACCGAGAGAGTCTTGCCTGAAGGGATTGAATCGATGTTGCCGACTGCCGAAACGTACGCACTCCGATTGACCAATTCGGTGGGCATCCTATATCCAAACGAAGGTGTGCACATTTTGAGAAGGAGTTTCTCCTCTTCGATCGTAAGTCTGCATGCGGAGGAGACGTAATCATACTTCTTCACATATTCTCTCAACTCTTCGAACACGCTCCAAGGACATTTCATGGCACTGCTGTCACCCAGGCCAACAGTTACGGCAGAAAGCTTCAGGCGGCAAGCATGAGCGTCAGGGTGGTTATCATTGCCCAAAAACTCGAGCTGATTGAAAATCTGACTCTCCTCTGGAGTGAGGTCTTCACTGACACACGAATCAACCATTTTGTACACTTCCTGATATGCTCCTGTAATGAAATACATCACCATCAGGTACATGGACGAAGCCAACGATGGAGTAATGAGGAAAGACTTGGAACTGTGGACGGGATACAAATAGCAACGAATTTCTCCCATATTGTTGATCCATTCCTGATTCCTTCGGTCAAGCAGCACCTGGACCGACAGGTGAGTACTATCGACGTGCAATCGCCTCGGCAGGGCACATCCCGGAACGAGGACAAACAAGTCATTATCTTCGTTCTGAAGTACAATGAAATGATCAATCAAACCAAGCAATTTCTCTACCATCTCCCTCGCCTTTGCCGACGTAGAAATATAGAGGCCATCGTTATCATTGCTGTACAGACGATGCTCCACGGTACCGTCAATCTTCTCAACTCGCTTGGATCTGAATGAAAGATTTACACGAGGAAGCTCAATCAAGTCAATAGTGCAAGACTGCTGCGTATTTAATACCTCCGATTCGCTCCAAACTAGCACTTGTGAAAGGTTATCAAGCCTCGAAATCAACATTCCAATCTCCTTAAGCAGCGATCCCGGTTGAGCCATGACGACATTGAGTAATGTGAGAACTGGTCGGTTTGGATCAATATCCTCTGACTCTTCGAACGAATCTTTAACCGCAATCCTCCGAACTAATGCATCAGCTGACGTATTGCAAAAGCCACTCTTGTCAGAACCCGCATGCTTGTTCAGATGAATTTTCAATCTGGTTGATGACTGCGTGTCCGCACCAACAATGTCATCATCGCCACCCTTTTCTTTACGAATTTCATACCCAATAATGTTGTCATCCTCACATTGCCAGAAAACATACTTTTCGACCAAGCAATCTGGAATAAGTCCTGCGAGGAACCGGGATGGAATCATTGTCTGAGTACCCATCTCTGAATTGAGCGCTCGGGTAATGATCAGGGATGGCTCTGGTGACAGAGTTGTCATGGGAATACCTCCAGACATGGCCAAAACTCCCCCTACACGATCAGGATAAGGATCGCCAGAAACTTCGTGAAGACACAATGACATGTTTGAGGTATATTCCAATGTCCTCAAATGCCGACGTCCATATTCCTTCACATTGAAAACAGTTACCACGGGAGGATTGTGAGAGACAATAACCTCTTTGAGTGTGTGTGTGAATGGAATATCCCCTCCTGAAGGATTCTCAATCCACCCCATCAAATGCGCACAAGGCATGTTTGACTGATCATTGGGAGTCATATACAGAGTGACCCCGGGAAGAATCAAAGGGAGCTTCTCCAAAAGGACTTCTGCAATCCATGTTTCTCCCTGACGCAATTTGTTCGGGAATTGACGGGTGTAGTCACGATTGAGCGTGCCCTTGATTTCATGGTAGTTGCTGCAAGAAGAGCCAACCCAGGTATAAATAAGAGTGAGTTTCAAAAGTCAAGATAATCGAAAACACAACGACACCGCAAATCTTACCGTTTGTCGGGAGCCCAAGACATCACATCATAACGCTGTCCGACCAATCGCCAATGATATCGGTTGGTGGTGTGAACGACCTCAGCACACGCCACATCAGAAGCACCAGCCAATACAGTCTTTCGTGTGTGCTGGAAATCTTTGTGCTTCATAATGCTCGGATCAAGCAACATCATTTTGTGATTTTGGAGAGTGAACTCTGAAATCTGCACGTTCACTTCGATGCCAACTTCCTTCGTCGTCACTCGGAGCATCCACTTCTCAAAATTCTCACCCGGCTTCGGCTTTCGGTACGAACCATCACGAAGTTTGGTATCCTCTGTATCCGGGACAAACCTTCCGTAGCAAGTAGGGTGGCCAATACTCTTCCACTTGCGTTGCTTCAACGACTTCTTATCAGGCTTTTCGGCTCTCGTTCCAGTACCAGTTGCAACCCTCACCACTGCTTCCATCGCTGCATCGCCCTCCTCGGGATTGTTTTCAATGTATCGCAGAATATGAAATCGCTTTCCTTGAATGATGTCGAAGATTTCAGACTGGGCAATCTGAATCGATGGCGGAGGCTTCGACGGATCAGAAGAGTCGGCAAGATCATCATATGCTTTGCTGCTGAAACGATGATTGATGGACAGGAAGACTTGCGAAGATAAAAGTACACTGACTGAGCGATAGTCAAACTCTTCGTAGGTGTAGTTCTTGAACAAATAGATCAAATGAGCATGGACCAAATTTGACATATCAACACTCTTGCATCGAATGGGATCAATCCAATACTCCAACATCGGAATGACCTTGTCGTCCAAAGTCCTTCGTAGATCTTTCACCGCCTTTTCAACCTTGATGTTCTCCATGAACTCTAATCCTCGTGGCCTTGGTTGGCCGGGAGTGTTGCACTTTTTCAATGCAAATTTGAGAAATCCCTCAATACGCACGGCGAGGCGTGATGTGTACAAAATCAGAGGACCAGATGACGACTTCTCGGTGTACTTCCCAACATCCATATCAACTGCACGCTCCAACATTTTGATCACACAGGACACCAAAACATCAGGAGACTTGGCAATTTCATTAAACAAGGTGCCCAAGGGCGTAGAAAGCATAGTTTGAAGCTTGTCTTCACTGACGATAGGGATTTCCGTAACTTGCTCGAAAAAGTCGGAAGGCTTCCACATACCAGGCTCAAACATGGCAGCATCCACAATGAGTTGCAAAGATTTGGTTTTCAAGGCGACGAGACGGCCCGGATCACCATTGGCGAAAAAGTCCAAAATCAAAGGAATTCGAAGATAAGGAACAGTGAAGAACTGAAGGAATCTTTCGGAGTCAGCTGGAGTAAGCACGCCTCCAAATGTCGGGAGCTCATCATTGGTCAAATGCAAAATGTCGTCCTCATTTTTGACCGAAACCGGCTTAGCTTTCCCCTTAATAAACTTGGCACCACAAGAGTTGACGATGTTTGTCGGGTCGGCACAAGACAGTTTGTTCCTCGCTAACTTGGATTTGGAGAAAAGGCTCAAGAAAGAAGAAAATGCATTCTGATTCTTGTCAGCCACAGCTGCGGAAGGATCCACAAATTCTTGCAAATGTCCACGGAACGCAGTCACGTGATACTGCAAGGTCTTATTCTCATCTGATATTGGTTTCACAGTCCACTTCAGCGTTGCATCGGTGGGGAGCCAAACAAAACCATCTTCCTTGTCAGGAGTGCTCGTAGCCCCACTAACAGAATGCTTGAAGTGAAAGACGATATCACGAAAGTATTCAAACTCGGGAAGAATTTCAATAATGGCACCGTTTTGACCAGAAATAAGACGTGCAGCGTGAGTCGTCATAGAGCTTTCTGTCACTGGATAAGGACGAGGCAAAGCCAATTCGATGGAAAGATGATTCATGAGCTCCAAGTCTCCCCCGTGAGGAGTAAGGCTGCTATCGAAGTTGAAAATGGTAGGATTCCACGTCCCGTCGTCCTTGATAGTCATTCCCCGCATATAATCCAAGCACTGGAATCGCAAAGCAGTCAGCTGAGGATCATAAATGGGCAAATTCTTCGCGAGCGTCTCGAATGATCCCGACTCAAATCCAAAGGGGCGGGTGGGGCCCTCGTTCAATCCAGAGTAATGCAGGGAGAATGGACTAGGATCATCAACGCACTTAACCCTCGCAATAGCATCAGCGACACACGCAGCACAAGCTAAGGCTGTTGTACGAATACCAACTAATCCACGAGAT
Organism: Skeletonema menzelii; assembly: GCA_036940005.1. Classification (NCBI taxonomy): domain Eukaryota; phylum Bacillariophyta; class Thalassiosirophyceae; order Thalassiosirales; family Thalassiosiraceae; genus Skeletonema; species Skeletonema menzelii. The sequence goes on along the minus strand of JALLBH010000184.1, from coordinate 21,624 downwards.
TGCTGCACAGAAGATGTTGCCGCAGAGTAAATACGACACATTCGACGAATCAAGAAGAGAAGATTGGTTTGTGTTTCGCGACGCATGGGAGACTTACGCCAGAAGCAAACGCTAGTGTCCAAATGAGGCATGGGTAGGGTAACAGTCAAAGCATACTGAGCCGCACTAGCCACAAAGGACGGAGCATTTTTGACCAAACGACGTTGTTGGAGCAACAAACTGCATGCGTGGCAGATTCTCAAGAGAGACGAGGCAGCTGTGTGATAATCTGTTGCAACATCCGGCATGCTTTCATCAGTCAACACCGCTGGAATCAGAATTGGATCCGGACGAGGATCTCCCATGAGAGCCTTGACAACTTCCTCGTAATTATCTCTCCTCAATCTTCCAAAGAAGGGATGTGCCGCCGCACCCTCACCAGCTCTCAAATTCTTCAACAACCCTTTGGCAAAATCGCTGTTCATATCCTCTCCACGGCCCGCATGAGCAGAATGCTGATCCAAAGGCTTCGAACTAGCCACACTCAACTTTTGGAGGAGTCTATCCAACAAATCCCAGGCATTTGACAATGCTCCTCCCAATGTCCCATCAGTTACAATCTTGGGATCAATTGTAGATGCATAATTCGCCAAGTTTCGTGCAGTCAACTTCAAGATTCGTGAGTCTTCCGGATCCATACTAGAAGGTCGAGCGTCCTGAATGCCACGGTAAGCAATATCCACCGCCGCATTCATCAATAGCAATGTAGAGTACTTGGCGGAACGAGCACCCAATTCAGGAATAGTTGTCAAAGCCAAACGTGCCAACTCATGGTATTGATCAGCTGCCTCCATCGTTGCCGGTGGATAATAAAACTCGGCCGGTCCGCTTTCCTTATTGGACATGAGAGGACGCGAGTTCAAACTTGGCAACAACTTGGTGTACAAGAAGCTCGCAACATTCTTCTTCGAGGGATACACTTGCATACGGAACAGCAACACCCAAAACGTTGAATCCGTCACACGCTCCGCGGGAATATCCCAAATTGTCAAGCAAAGTTGTTTCGTTTGACGTCCCGTCGTCGAATCGAAATTTGATGGGTGATACTCCAACCCATCTGGACCAGTATTCACGACACTAAAGGTGAACCTGCCCCCACCTTGATTTCTCAAAATGTACAGGCACAAGTGTGCCCTATCAGGCTGCTGCCAACCACCCGGCATGACAAGCTGTTGATCGGCTTGTAAATTACCAACCAAATTCACGAAGGTATTGATAAAGTTCAAAAACAATGCATCCAGGTTCTTCCCACTCGCTCCAGCAGAATGAGGCAGCATCGAAATCAATTTGATGGCAGCCTCACATCCAATTTGATTGGGTCGTAAATAATCCAATGGGTGGGATTTCCCTCCCGAAGAGTACATGTTACGTTCCGATTCTTGGACGATATGACACATGAAACTTAGTGCCTTGGCAAGTTGTTCGTATTTGGGTGCTGCCGTGAATGCTGCGGGTGTGCCCTTCTCACCATCGGTAGAGTGACTGGTTACGAGCTCGGATGCCAATCCTCCACCTCCTCCACTACCCACCCCTGCTACACGACGTTCCTCGCGGTACTTCTTGACATACACATCAATATTCATCAATGCCCAAAATGGCTTGACACGTTCAATCGGGTAGAATTTACGTGTTGGTTCCTTCTTATCTGCACCTGCTAAAAACTCGTATATGTTGAAGAAGCGTGCGTTGCCCACCGAGGCCACGGCCAAAGATGTGGGTGGTGTGGTGGAAATGCTGTCAAGTTTGGCACCACTCTTTCCTAAACCACCACTTGATACCGAGGAGGTTGATGATGCGGATTTGATAGGACGGGGTGTTGGTGGCTTATTATTGGTCGATGCTGCAGATTTGATAGAAGAGTCACCAGTACCAGTCCTACTTCTCATTGGTACAGAGTCATTGGTTCCACTTCTGTTAATCGTGAGTGACTTGATCGACTCACTCGTACCAGTTCTACTCCTATTCCCCTCACCATTGAAGCTGTTGTTACTCTCTAATGCCACTTCAACCGCTGCTGCTTCAGATACGATGGCAGGATGGGGAATACTCTTACCACTAGTTGCACCTAAATTCATTGCTGGAGAGGGTGATCTCATTGGAGCTGGAGATGACGATCTCATTGGACTCGGAATTGTAGCCACGGGGGGAACACCACTCCCCTTCGGAAGAGGAGGCGCTGTTTCTACCGTCTTTTGATTTGTTACTACTGGCGTCGGAGCAGTAGACGAAGAAGAGGCAGTACCTTTGAATACATCGAGTAAATTGGCTCCTCCCCCCACTTGCTGTAGTGGTTGCGGTTGTTGTTGTTGCTGCACCATTCCTCCACCAAGACCTACACCCACATTGTTAAGTTGACTCATTAGTCCTCCCGACACTGGAGGCTGTTGCACAGTAGTAGTATTCTGTACCATCCCCCCACCACCACCACTTCCTAAAGTACTTTCAATGGGAGAAGGTGTTGATTCTAAACCAGCAAATGGATCTTCAGTTCCTGCTTGAAATCCACTCTTTTGTTGTTGTTGTGACATGGCTGACATCATTTGCGGTTGAATCGATTGCTGCTGAATGGTCTGTTGCTGCATAGAATGCTGCTGAACCGGCTGCTGTTGTTGTTGTTGAGGCATGAAGGCATTTGTCGAATTCATCATTCCAAATCCCCCCTGCTGTTGTTGTTGTTGTTGCCGTGGCTGTTGACCAAACACATTTTGCTGTTGGACCGGAGTAGCAATACGTTGAGGTGCCGGTGGTGGTTGAGGAACTACTACTGGTTGTGGTTGTTGTTGGATGAGTGTGACGTAGGCAGGTGGAAACCATCCATCCTGAAATCACAAGTACAAGCGTAGGTGAATACAACATTACATCGTATAAATTAGCGAATGTCCACAAAGAAATGGACGTAACAACACAATATTGAGAATTATGTAGCAATGAATGATATTGAATGAAAAGCAATGCAACAATAAATGTATGTGAGTGAACAAAGTTGACCAAATAATTGAAAATGATGCATAAAATTGACACGATAATATCTTTGCCCCCTGCTTCTGCAATGATAGAGATTGACTGCCCCCCCCCGAATGAATTCACGTTTCAATTATCTAGATACCTCTCAATTATTAGACTCCACACATGTAATACAAGCAAATAATATCTACATGTCACCCCCTCCACAAGTAAGTAGGAGTATAATATAATTGCGCCCCACAAACTTTGCACTCACCACGCCATTACACCGCCCCCACCACCAAGCACCACTTTGACCCATCTCGGCAACAATCGTCGCTCCCGCCACGAAGGATAATTGACTTTGGGCCGGTGAGCCGTTGAAGGCATGTTTCGATTTGTAGATTGCCTTTTGCATTTTTTTGGATATTTTTAGTTCTCTTGAAGAGAGAAGGCTGAGATTTATGTGTTTTTGGAGCGGCGTGGCCCTCTCAAATTGGTAATGTTAGATCCAGCTGCTTGAACTGATCGTGCCCAATAGATAGAAACCACGTCAATAATATATCTATAATATTCTCTTTCGAGCGCACGACAGCCCCCAAAAAATTGATACACTTCTGGAACACCGAGAGACAAGCAGTAAAATTGTTGGAATATAGAGAGGTGGGAAATCTATACTCTACACTTCTTGCTGCCTCGATGATACTACAGTGGCGTCGTGTCTCTCTCGATGGTAGTTAGGGGGTGGTCTCCTGTTGGCGGTTGCCCAGTGCAATGCCATTGCCGCTGCGCTTGGTGGTGCCTTTTTCTTAGGTATGGAGCTTTGGTACCGATAACTTTTACAAGACAATGAGTCGGATCCAGCGAGGATATTGTCGCCGAATCAATCCTCTCTCTCTTACATAGACACACACAACATACATAAGTACACCTTGCCTTCCACAAGTACTGAAGCTGAAGGTTTCAAGCAAGCATGTGCATGTGCTCATGTTAGTCAAGCGGTTGAGCTGGAGAATACATTAGATCCGACACATGCCAAGAGTAAGTACACATCGTCTTTCAGTACACTCTCACAGTCACACAAAGATGGAAGGTTTTGAATGATCCATAGTCACATAGTCATAGTCTCATTTCCCCCCATCTCTGCCAAATTGCTATGGTCCCCTTGCAGAAAATAGTAGGATAGCGCTGCAACATAGGATGGCTGTTCTTGAACTGAAGGAAGCTCATGGACGACGAAGAATATATCGCATATCCCAGAGATATTTTCAAGCTGGACTTCAGAGTACCCAGACCCAGACCCAGGCTTGCCAAGGCGGCGTCCGTTTATTTGTGGATAAGTGATGTTTGGCATGCGCACTGAGTTGTTGTTTAAAAACACCATGAATGCTAGTATTTAATATTAAATTAATGGCTGTATCATGTGAAAAGTAGGCCTCTTGCTCATGCTCTAAGACACAGCAGTTTTGCCAGTCTCCAGGCCAAAAATACAGCCAAATACACAGTGGGCAACAGCAACAGTGGTGGGAAATTCTACCCCTTGCTCTTGCTGCCTCGCCTCGTTCGATAAGTAACTCTAGAGCTTCCCTCTCTCTACTTAGCTAGAGAGAGATATAATACTGCATCTCCTGTTAACTAATTATACTCCTACTTATGTATGACCCTCTCCATCCTCCATCTTCCAGCTGATACTGGTATGTAAGTAGCTGGGATGCAGTCTTAATTAAAAAAGAGAGGGATAACCTCCATCTTTCGAAGGATGAACGGAACACGTGATGCGGTTTTCACAGAGGGATAACCTTCTTGTCGAGACTGAGAATGGGGGTTCGCCTTAGGTACATACTGATTCCAACATAGAAACGGACATCGAGGTCATCTGTGTGGGTAATATTGTAGTCTGTGTTGCTGTTGTGGGCGGGTAACAACTTGTTGCTCAAGTTACCAATACAACATCATAGTCCAAACCAAACCCACAACCCACACAACACACAACTAACCACAATAAAAACACATCTACGACGCTCCCTGAAGTGCCCGATTACAGAAACGACACAAACCACTAAACATTCTCATCAACATGAAGACATCAAGCAGAAGAAGCAAAAACAAAAAGCAAGTTTGCATTTCCAATAGAAGCACCATATGCGTCTTTACTAAACTCTCTCTTACCAAAGAGCAGGAATCCAATCTTTGGTATTCCACCCAAGAAACTGATCGTTTCAAGGTGTGGCAAGCTCACCGAGTTCAAGAGGTCCGCTCGCAACTTGAAGAACAAAGCACTCTCCTCAACGAAGGAGGCGTTACCATCAACGCTGCTGCGATTCTCGGTCTCGAGAAGTATCTCACCCCCGAGCTAACAGCAGCGTACAACGATAGACGACTTGCCTTACAAAGGGCCGTCTTGGAAGAGCATCGGCGGCATCGTACCATGCGCGTTCCACAGTCAACGGCGAGGCTGGCCATGATATCGGTAAAGCATTCACAATGGGCGAGAGAGCGGGCACGTGCAGCTGCTTTGTTTTTGGAGCAAGATGTCATGCGAGACATGAAAGAAATGAATCTCCAAGAGACGGTGCCTCGTCCTTCTTGTTGTTCGATGTCTCGTCTGAATGAGGCTGATGTTGTGGAGGAGGTGCACAAGTGGCCTTCGTGTCAACGACGATGGAGCGTAGCTTCTTCTTCGAGCTCAATTCGAAACAAGATATAAGCCGCGCATCATGTTGTATTGATCCATGTTTACAACACACACACATTAGCGAAAGACGACATGGAACAAGAGAGCTCTTCCCATGGCCCATACCCACACAAACGAGAAAGTTTGTGCCGTTTAGAGAAGTAATAAGTTGAAGCAGATGACTTGTTTGAAACAGAAAGCAGAGGAACTTGAGTCAAAATTACGTAGCTAACTTGTTTAGAATGTTGTATGTGCTTCTATCGTGGATAGGGTGAAGAAGGGAAAGTCTCTCATGGAGTTGAAAGATTCATTTGATGTTACATTGTTACATGAAGAGTTTTACATTTACATCATCCTACATATTTTATTATCCGCACAAAAGTCAACAAAACTTGCAAAAATTTGAATACTACAGAAGCGAATGACCCTCTTTAGTCATCCATCAACTTGAGCACGGCCCAGTCCCTCGAAAAAGACGTCTTCTCTCTACTAAACTGTGCCAATGCCTCTGCATCTCCCATATCATTCCTACCAGACTGTTGCCTCAACCTAGCCTGCTCACCCACCACCCTCCTTGTCACAACCTTCCGCCGATGTGCCAACAACTTCAACACCGTAGGTGACACCGAATGCTCAATTCCCCGAGTCAGTATCCGCTCACAAGGATTCAAACGACGTTTCATCGATTGGACACTCTGCATCGAAATACTACTTTCGGTAGCAAGAGCGTATGCAATGTCCTCTATGTAGTTCACACAGGAACTCTGTCCCATGACTTTGGAGCAGAAACTCATTTCAATCTTGGAATGGATGTGATCTTGTTCCGTGTACCAGGAGGAATGTACGTCTTGAGTGGATTTGGTGGGTATGATGAGGAGATTGGAGGTGGTTGCGAAGTGGACGGATTTTTGGTGCTTTGGACGACTGCGGCGTTGTCGTTTGGGAGCTGGTGTTTGGCAGTCATCGTCGTCATCTTTGAACGAGGCAGCGTCGGCCTTGGATGATAATGCAGAGCGGGAAAGGTGATGATGGAGAGGCTGATGTCGCTGCATGTTTGGTGTTGACAAATCCTGCTGCATGGTCGATGTCTGTTGCTTGCTCTTGGTAATGAGATGATGATCTATTCTCTCTTGGAATAACGAGATAATCATCTATTCTTCTTCGATGGAACAACTGGAACAATGAAACTGCCGGGTGCTGCCGAGGAATCCAAAAGTATGTATAAGACCGCAGAGTCCTTGTCACCTGTTTCAGCTTTTACTCTGACTCTATCCCAACGAGCATTCATGCTTTGAATACATGTGCGTGAATTTGTGTAAAGTACTAGCGATCAATACATGGGAACAGGCCTCAAAGGGCCAACTTGAATAAAAGTAGTTGAAGTTGGATGTCCGCTAACTTTCCCCCATAGGTTAACCCTAAGACCTTTCGGCATCAAAGTCTAAGTATCGTCACACAACAAACGACTTGCGTTTCATGTCATGTCGAACTCCTGCTTCTCGTTCACTCAATCGAACAACTTCTTTTACATAGGAAAAAGATTGGTCTAAGTACATACTTACCCTCTTGCGAAGCAGATAGATACTTGAGCACACTACTGTGCAGCATACTTCAGCTAGCAGATTTATTTAGAAACCATCATGCTTTTGAACGTGATGCTGCCCTTATGACAGTAATAGTAATAGAAGCACATACTCCTACAACATTCAACATCTCAATCATGGAAACTCATTCTCCTCATCCTCCATACGAAACACCTCCTCAAACACATCGACGTCGCTATCATGATCCTCATTACCATCCTCTTGTGGAAAATTCAATACGAAGGTTCCATCCACAAGTTCTGCAGAAAGTTGAGATTTACCCTTGCCCTCCTTGACCTTGATACGAATGCTATTACTACTCTTGTTGACAATACCATTTCTGCTACTACCCTTGTTGATATTGCCACTGTTGTTACTACAACTTCCAACATAGTTTTCATCACCATTGCTCATCTTCTCATCACCACCGCTACCCTTCTTCTTTGCCTTCTGCGCACGATTCATCTCCCTTCTCAAATTATTCACGTAGGTGTTGTATCCCTTTCGTCGATTGAGTAATGGTGACAAGACTGTATCACTCTTGCCACCATTGCTGTTGTTGCTGTTCTTTTTGTGTTTTGGTGAAAACATTCGAGGACGTTTTGGAAGTGGTGACTTGATCGTTTTGGTCATCATTTTGTTTGGGCTGTGGAATACTGCACCATAGTCTTGTTCAAGAGGTTGTTGTTTGACAGTAGCAGCAGCAGAAGCAGTAGTAGCAGTAGTTGTGCATAGTCGTTGTTGGAACAAAACGTCATTTTCAATCTCTTGTACCGCATGTTTGAGCGGAGTAGAGTCAAATATATCATCGTCTTCATTACCATCCTCCTCTTCGTTCTTTACTTGACTGGCAGCATTCATTCTTCCTCCACCATTCCTCCTGCTCCTCCCAGCAACCACTCTTTTACGGGGCGTGGCGACAAGAGAAAACCATTTTCGTTGACATTCACTTGCCGATCGTTCTCCGCCCATTATTGTGGCAATGTCGTGCCATAGAGTGGTGGAGGTAGGATTGCTTTGTTGGTAGGCTTTTCGAAGTGAATTGATTTCTTTTTGGGTCCAGTGATTGTGGGTGGTGGTGGTAGTATCTTGTGGTAATGTTGGAGCAGCATTAGGATGCAGTTTGTGTTGATTTGATTTGCCGTCGTCATGTTTATTACTACTTGCTTCTTTGGACGAGATATTGTCGCTGACGAAATGACTACTTGCCATCACAATACCGCCATGGTTGTTGCTACTACTACTTGCTACATCAGTCGTCTTGACATTATCCAACTGAAAGCGGCAAGATTTGCGTCTTCTATTCCTCAAAAAATATTTCTTCGGTGATGCCGCCGCCATGACAAGATCCATCACTTTTGATCCTGGCTTGTCATCATTGTTGTTGCGCTTCTCATTCTCATTCGATGATAATGCACTGGAAGCTTCATTGCTGCTGTTTGCAAGAACTGCACCGTCACGATGCTCCTCGCCGTCATTATTACCACCACGGTTCGCCTCCTCCGTATGTTCATCAACACTAGCACTCTCATCGTGATGAAGATACACCACTGCAGCATTCGCTTTTTCGTTGGTGGTTGTTGCCTCCTCCTCGCTCGCAGCATTCCTCTCATTTTCGTCAATCTTGCTTCCGCCAAATAATGGCCAGCTGCTTTGAATCCATTTCTTGACTGTTTGGACTACACTTAGAGTAGTACTGCCGACGATGTTATTGCCGTCTTCGTTTGATGGTGCTGTTGAAGATATCATCATCGGATGTAATGCAACGATGCTTCTCGATCGAGTTGAATGACTTCGCTGCGCTTTCGTTGCCGAAAGTATGCTGATGCTACCAATAAAACAGAATATTGGTACAATACCTACCATACCTAGGTACCAGTCTAAAATCTAAAACAACTTCCTTATTCTGTCCCGTCATTTTCATCTCATTTTTGCGTGCTTCGTTCTCGGTCAATATACCGCCGATTAAGTCGCCCTAAGGAACTGGTTGTAGCTGAGATAATACTCCATCGATTCCTCGTATTGGTTTTGCCACCAATGTTAGTGTGGAGGAATAACGTGGCCGCGTTGGAGGCATTATGGTCGATATGGAGTGATGATGGAGCTGAATCAGTCTGTCTCGTTACAGCTAAAGCTAGTAGACTCGCTAGCTTTAGCCGTAGAGTCACGTGGAGCGTGACAGAATTTTCTCCATGGAGTCATCTCATCGTTTCATCTCATTCTGACCTCGACGGGACGCTGCGTGCTGTCGTTGGTCCTCCAAACGATTCGGCGACCCAAACCAAGTATGCAGACCTTTTTTCTAAAGCGTCTTAGCTAACTTGCTCTCGCTTGGTTCCATCCAAATCAACCGAATAGGTGCTAAGAAAATAGGCAACTAAAAATTTCATCTCATCTTAAAGTGACAGACTAAGTTCAACGGGACAGAATAGTTTTAGACTGGTACATGTATTACCGAAAGCCAAGCTAACATATTTCTGCTTCAAGATTAGATCATATAATATATTTCTAATTTATACTGCTTAAAATAACACGAGCACTAGTGGAGGTGCACAAACACAAGATCATTCAAATGGATTCTTGGTGAAACTGACCGAGCTTCCTTGCTCTCAGTTTGGCTCTCCTTGTCTGAGCGATTGAGGCAAGCGCGATTCTCGCCCAACCCCAACCGCCAAAATTTGTTGCAGAAGCATCCCTTGCCATTGTTTGTTCCGTGAGAACCGCTACGATGCATCGAGCTCTGCAAGCCCTGACTTCATTCATGCATGCTGGGGTGAGCAGATGTTCAATTCCCATCAAGCATACACTCTCTTCGGCAGGAGTTGAGGTATCATCATCGACAGCTTCTTTTGAAGTCCGAATTGCGAGGATATCTTGCCTGATGACAAGTTTCATGAGGTCGTATTCTGCCTTGGTGTACGAAAGCTCATTGCGAGCAACTTTTGGGCGTTCAAAGATGTACATCTGTGCCGTCTCAGCAAAGTGCACTGCACGGCTCTTGCGTTGATGAAGGAAGTCTACGATCAAACCGGCGGTCATGGTTATAGTAGTATATGATTGCTCCTCTGTTTGCTGCTTCTTTTATGGGCTAAGTACTTCAATCAGATGCGGCAGCTGGTCAATGATTTATTGTCATGCACTGTTCGCATCATGATGAAAGAATGTGCAAAAGCCTTTAACCGCAGAGAGAGCCTGTTACAATGAGCTTCCACGTAATCACTACCTCCGAACCTTTACTACGATAAAATTTACCTCTTGAAGCTAGGTACGTACTTGTGCTTTACTTTTTGCTTGGAAGTTCAATTTTTGGGGAGCCCGATGATGACCGGATGTGGTAGAAACAAGAAGTGAGAACTACTTTATTAGTGATTCTAGCTACCCTGACCCTGCCCGGTAATCGGCCTCTGCCAGTTAGTCGCGTCTGTGCATACATATTTTTTACATTATTTGTCCGACCTGACATATCAATAAAAAATATTGCCGGTGGCAACCAAAGGCAGTAAAATGTGTCCAATGAACACAAGTCAATGGGGACAATGTGTTGAAGTTGATCATCGAGACTTCTACTTGCCAGATGGCTCTGGGCTCGAATTGTACACAAATCAGACTACCTACTCGCCGTCGGCACTGCATCTGCTAAAAAAACGTCGACTCCGTCCGCAAGTATCAAAGAATCTGTCAAACAGTCACCGAACGCATTTGCTACAATTGTTATCATGTTGGACGAACCAAGTGTCCTATGCGATCAGCTCCTTGTCGATTTCCCCACCCGTCGTCGGCGTCGGCCTACTGTCCACTTCGCCTCTACCGCTACAGTATTCCCTGTTCGTTCTACCTTGACCATGATTCGTCACAACGAAGAGCTGTGGTACTCGAAGCGGGATGAAGAGACGATGAAGATGCAGATGAGGTTAGAGGCAGCCGCCCTACGAAGGACACTTCTCCAAGAGGGAGATGTTCATGTTAGTCAAGCGGTTGGGCTGGAGAAGAGTAAGTAGCACAAAGCATTCTTCTATATGCTTTCATTGAAGATTAAAGGTATTGAAGGCGTCATCGTCTCATCTTCGCCCGCCCCATCCTTGGATAATCATTATCGTACTCCTCTTGCAGAAAATTGGAGGATCAAGCTATATCATAAAATGACTATTCTCGAACTGCAGGAGCTCACAGACGACGACGAACTTTGTCGCATATCACAGAGGTTTTCAAGCCAGGATTCCGAGAAAGCACACATGCGTGCCAAGGTGGCGTGGGTCGCCCTGGATAAGCGCCGTGCCTCACTCTGAGAGTTGATGTACAAATGAGAAATATAATAGTGTCAAAATTAATATGAATATTTACATCGCAGATGGAAAAGTAGTCTCTTACTTGCTTGCACTTTTACAGACATACACAGCAGTTTTGTTGCCAAGGCCAAAACAGTTTTCTGTCTCTTTGTGGGCAGCTGTCAGCGAGAGGAATAGATAGCAAAATAGCACCATCACATGCTGCTGAATTGTGGCAAATTGTGGTCAAAAGGCTCGAAGATTCTATGAGTATGTGAGATCAGTTAGGATGACCCCAATGTTGAGATGATCAGTTTACAAGCTTGGGCTTGGAGTTCTTGAGTACAGAACTAAAACTCATTGTCATTATTTTTAGTCCAATTCAAATCTCCTTCCTTTGATCAACTACTCCACCGCAGAGGCTCGGTTCATCATTTGAATGTTGATGCGACAGAGATCGAAGATGTCCATCTCAAAAAGTCCGCCAAAGTAAGCCAGCAGCTTCCACCTCAACACACGCTACGCACGAAGCCGGGCGGGTTCTCGTCCTTGACAAGGCTTGCTATCAGCTTCAAGCTATCGATCGATCGATCGAACCATATGCACAATAGACACATACCTACAGCAAGCTCTGGCTAAAATGAAACAATGATAATACCACCATCAAGAAGAACCGCCGCCGCCAGCAATGCTGTCTTCGCGGTACTCACACTATTCATCGGCTGCATTAGCTGGATTGTGCTCTCTGCACTTTCATCGTACAGCCTCAGCATCAGCGATGGCGTCGCAGCGATAGATACTTCTGCGCACATTCGTCTTTTTCCATCGCTATATGATTCAGATCTAGTTGATGATGCTGCGATGCGGTCCAGAAGGAATAATAATGATGATCCGTTAACTAATACTGTCCTTGAGCCATCCAATTACAAGTGGATCATGACATCAGATGATGAAGACAGCAGTCATCGACATTTATCCAAGCATCTCAAGCAATTAAAAGAACAAGAAGATTCGCAGCAGCCATCGTCGATACAGCCAGTAGTGATGGACTACTCACAATTTTCGTGCGATTCCATGAATGATCCAGATTTACTGTCAAAATTGCACAAGCGGTGGAAGAAACAAGAGCAACAGCAACAGCAACGAGAGAAGGAACAACGTGTCAAAAAGAAGAGAAAGAGTCGTGAAGAAAATGGTGGTGATGATGGTGATCATGGCAGAATTGAAACTCAAATTATTGAAGACAAGGTAGAGCCTGTGTTGCAATCGAACGACAAGCATGATGCAAAATTGCAAAAAACTGCAGCTGCTTCTTCAATACAACAGCATCAGCAACAACAACATGAACAAACATCAGTTCCACCAATACTACTTGACAAGTGCCAATTTGCAAAGACATGTAATGGTGGCGAAGGAGTTGGATTTGGTGCGGCTCTGTTTTGCTCTCGTACCACAATCTCAAATGACGCCCATTCTGCATCACCATCATCATATTATGCAACAACAATGCTAAGAAACACACTCACAATCCTCCTCCTCGTAATAACTCTCCTCCTCCTCTTCCGCCTACTAAACTCCACAACTGATGAATTCTTCTCACCTGGCCTGGAACACTTTTCACTTCAATTGGGTCTGCCACCCCGCTTTGCGGGAGTGACATTATTGGCACTGGGCAATGGTGCTCCGGACGTTGCGGCAACGATGAATGCCACCTTGGATTCGCAGGAGGGGTATTTGATGGCGTTGGGGGAGTTGACGGGAACTAGTATGTTTGTGAGTGGGGTTATTTTGGGGGTGATTGTTGGGTTGAATGATGGTCGTGGTGAGGGGACTCAACCAACAACAGCAGCAACAACAACAACAACAACAACAACAACGAAGAAGATGGGAGTACCATGTAAAGGACCACTACTGAGAGATATTGCCGTTCTAACAATGGTATGCATCGTGTCCATGTCGTATTTGGAACGAGGGGTGGTCGACTATGGATTTGTGTACACGTTGTTGGCAATGTACTTTGTGTATGTGCTGACTGTTTTGGGGGCGGATGCGTATCATTTGTTGTATCATTTGCCTAGGGTGAGGAGGAGTGAAAGTGGGGTTAGTTTTTGTAGCAATAATGGAGGAGGAGGCGGCGGAGGTGTTGGTGTATCGATGATTGAGGAGGGGAAAGGATGGAAAGAGTCATGTGGTGAAGGGAGGAGTCAAGGTCAAGGAGAAGATGAGGATGCTACAACTGCTGTGGATAATAAGGAGAAACAACTTGTTGTGGCGAATGAACAAACACCTTTGGTGGCTGCTTCATCCGGAGACTCTTCGCATCATCTTCTTCACAATCGCCACCATTCTCTTCCTGTACATACTCATTCCATCCGAGATACAGTAATTGAAGCGATGAGTAATTACAACTGCAATGAGGAACACGAGCAGGAGGAACAAATTGTCATCTTTCATCCACATCATGCTGTTCATCCGCATCATGAGAATGGGCCGATGTTCTTGTTGAATGTGTTTCGGGGAGGGGATGTGGTGATGAGAAGAGGGAGCGCAAGTGGTAGTGTGAGTCCCAAGGCTAGTCGAAGTCGTTCTGCTCGTCAGACGATTCGAAAAACAGTTAGTGATGGTGTCACCTCCTTTAACTCCTGGTCGTCGTATGATGCTACTCGTGATAAGAGGCGAAGTGATGACATATCATCGTCGTCTTTATCATCGCACCAAGAAGTGATGAGGCTATCGTCTCCTGATCGAGTAACAACAGTGATACCATTATCGTCACCGCCGTTCAATATGACATCTAGATCGAGCGACGAAGAGTGCGCTCAACCATCCATAATAGGATCATCATGCGACAATAACGACGAAATGAACAATGACTCTCTTTGCTGTGCTTCGCTACAAAGACCAAAGTGCTGGGAAGAAGCATGGAGGGTCAATGTACAAGAGTTCAAAGAACATTGGAATGATTTCTTTGTGGATATATACCACAATGAGGAGAATGGGGCATTAGATGTGATGCTTCTGTCGATGGAGCTTCCGTTCACCATCGTTCGAAAACTTACAAACCCGGTTCCTTGCGACGGGTACTACTGTCGACCACTCGTGGGTGTATCTATCATCCTCTCGCCACTGTGGCTGTGGTATTACTTCAATGATCAATTCGGGTACGATTTCTCCTCAACTTACACGGGATATCTCTTCTGTGGTTCAGCATTGCTTGTCGGCATAACTGTAATGAGATATGCTCCTGGAGGAGATGGACCAATGGATTTATATATGGTGGTTCCTCTAACTCTTTACGGATTTGCAATTGCTGCCACCTGGTTAGATTCGATTGCGGATAAGTTGGTGGAATTGCTAGAGTTGTTTGGGATATTACTTGAAATCCCAAGTACAATCATGGGACTGACTGTTCTTGCCTTTGGGAATTCATTGCAAGATCTGATAGCCAATGTTTCCTTGTCAAGAAAGGGTTTATCAACAATGGCAGTTACTGCATGCTTGGCTGGTCCAATATTTAATCTATGCATTGGGCTAGGGTTGGGCTTTATGGCATTACTCAAGAGTACAGGAAAAGAAGAGATTCATGTCAAATTCCCAAAAAATATCAAGACTGGCTTCTATTTCACGCTTGCAAATTGTGTGTTGATTTTGATTGCTGGGGTATTCGTTGGAAAGGGTGTCTTAGGGAGGGGCTACGGTTACTTGGCATGCGGTCTTTATTTGGCGTATGTTGTCACCTCTCTTTACGTTTGATCGCACACTCTGTTTATAGTGCAGATGATCGATTAAATGGATGAAGACTAGCTAGAGAAATAACATTTTAATATGAGATATTAGACATGTAACAAAGAATAAAATCTACAACAAAGTACAACCCATGTTCATGTATTCACGATGATTTCCTGGCCGAGCTACGTGGCTTGATGTTGGGTATCTTCCGCAACTCTTCATGTCGGTTGCTAGTTCGCATCGTATCATCTAATTCCGAACCCTTCTTGTTGTACAGCTCTACAATCAAATCTGATTTTTCAAGCAAAAATACGGCCTTTTTACTGTGTAACGATTCTGTTGATGCCAATGATGCCGCATTCGGTGTACCCGGACAAGGCAGTGTTGGCAACGTAGTCTCGTCATTCTTCACCATAGTTTTGATCAATTTGCCAAGCTCGCTGTAGTTAATCTTGCCATTTACCTTTTTGGAGTTGGTAATTTCCATCACTTTTGCTTCGACTGATTTAGAAGATGACATGATAGGTGCAGGTTTACTTCGTACAGGCTTGTTGTTGTCATTCTTCACAACATCCTTACTAGATGAAAGCCTGGAAGTACCACTGTTTGTTTGTCTGATACAAGATTTGGAACGTCCAGTAGGTCTACCCGGCGGAGGAGGATGAATTCCCGAGAGCTCAGATGAACTCAATGAATTTGTGAAGGTTCGGGACGTAGTTGAGAGGGACTCACGTCTACCAACTGAACGTGAACGGCGAGTGCTTCTTTCCAATTTATCCCCCAGCTGTGTAGGTCCTGCAGGTGTAGGTGCAGCAGTTGGTAGTTCTTTGCTGCGGTTGTTGTTTTGATCCTTTTTAAGACTTTCGACATCCTTCTTGCTGGCGTTACTCCTCTCGCGACTCTCACTATCCTTCCTCCTTTGCCGCACTTCAGAAGGAGGCTGCTTAGCCATACTTTTATTCTGGTCACCAACACTGACACGTTCACGTCGTGAAGTAGGCGATTGATCCTTCCAACTAGATGATGCAGTGGCACGAATCATACCCTTGGGTGCCTCACGACGTGGGATAACCTTCTTTGCATTCCCATGCAATGTATTCACACGATAGCTGTTCCTCAATTTGGAAGAGCCGCACTTGAAACACACCTTGCGTAGGATCTTGTATTTGCCTTCATCGGTGACGGTGCATAATCGAATGTTACTGTGATTTATGCAGAATCCTGAGGAGTTGAATCTTGCTGCTGGGAATGCTGGAGTCGAATCATCTGCGGCTGGGGCTGCGGCTGCGGCGTTGTTTTGAGGATGCACCACATTCTTGCGATGTCGTTGTTTCATGGTCATGGCAGCCATGATGGTGGTTGGTACTAAAGAAAAGTAGACTTTGTTTATATGCTGCTTATTCATGCTGTATTAAAATGGATTGGCCACATGAAGCATCACCATTCGTGTGAGATTCGTGTATTCGTGCGGAAGCGAGACAAAAGTAAGTAGCCCACGCTCACCCCAAAATCGGTGGGCTGCTCAAAAAAAATAATGACCAGGTTAGTGCCGCTCTAGCTACTCTTGGTGCCGCCTCTGTCGTAGCGATAAGATACGTATCTTTTTTCACTTCGATCTTTCGTTAGTTGAACTTTCAACTCGATCTCTCAACTCAATACTGACAACATTACATCATCTTGATGGGCGGTCAATAGCCACTCAACTCTCTCTAGAGAGGCTACGATATCACCGTCAAGCCATCATTAGCTTCACCAACGGAATGTATGTATGTATGAGAACAAGCACGACAAGAGATGTAACTACACTGAGTCGATCGGGTTACCTAATCACTCATCTTGAATAAAAGTCCGGAACGAGCACTTACTTTTACTCACTCTCTAGATATATACTGGTATCATGTGAGCCATCCAAATCATTATCCACTTCTGGTACTCTCATCAATACCCATTGCAATGCTGTGTAATAAATGCAGAGCACACCATTCGGACGTTGTAATCAAATGAGTCTATACACGATCTGGATGGATCAATCTTGAAAACATTTCTTTTCGTGGATTGTCTCTCGATATCGACTGCCCATATGGTGGGAATGACAACGTATACTTCTCTCCATTCTTGGGGTGGATAAGACGTGATCTTTCCAAGGTTTGATTTGACGAATGTACAATAAATTTGGCTTTTGGAGGGATGTCGCTAGTCCTTCATGCATTGTTTGATGCGGGGAAAGTTTTCTTGGTTGAGTTTGATCCATTGCAATAGGTTCAATTGCTGTATGGAGAGGGATTGCTGGCAAAAGTTAATGATGGAAGTGAGAGCAACGACTGTACTGTTTTGCGCATTTCGGGTGGGGGTAGAGTGGAGTTGGACTTGGCGGAGTGGGCATCGTCTTCGTCTTTGTTGGTGCACTTGTTGGATTCCATCGCTGTCGCCTTTAGTATTGAAGACTGACGAAGTATTTGTGCATTTGTAGCAATTCGGTCATGCGTGGTTCCCATGGTTGTGGGACATCTTCTTTTGCTGCTGCTTCTTCTTCAAGATCGACTTGATTATCATCAGTAATACCAATCTCATCTCTACCAGCATCAACACAAGCATCATCGCCACAAGCAGCAGCAGCAGTAGCAGCAGTAGCAGTAGTGGTACTATGCTATAAGGAGTGGAAAGACATTCCTCCCAACTTGATGGGTAAAAAATCCTTATAGTGGGATCGTATTGTTGCGTTGGCCTCACGTGCGGCATGGAGGATTTCGTTGCAATGATTTTCTCTAAAGGACATTTTTGTGTGATTAGTTGGGATTTATCGAGGTGGAGAAGTATTTCTCTCTTGGTTTGTCGACGAGGGCATTGTTGTTCGGGAGTGTCTTTTTCAGAGAGAGGCATCATCATTTATGCTATTTGTTTGGTTGGTATTATCAAAGGTGAATACGTATTATGGGTGCGGAGGCTAGGGTGTGAAAAAGCAGCATCGGTTTTGCGCCACACTCGAAAAGCGAATCATCATTGAATTCAAATCAAATCTGATTGAATTCAAATCGAATCAACAACTTCTTGCTTACTTGCCTAATTGCTCTTTGAACCATTGATATTTTATACGATATCATTAAGTATCGTACCTCCCAATAAGGTTAAGGTTCTTGAAAAGCAAGGCACAAGTACCAACAACATTGGTAAATGGAACCAACGGGATTTTCGGCAATCGATACGATACGACAACGCGCTCACGAAGTCATCGTTGAAGCACAAAACCCTCACATATCTCCTTATTCCGAATGGTCATCGGATGATCTCAGAGAATTGCTGGTCCAGTATCAAATCCCCCTTCGCGACTCATACAATGCCACGCACGAAACACTGGTACGAATATGCGATCAAGTCTTTGGAGCGGAAGTTGCCGAGAGCGAGAAGGATTGCCGACGACAGTTTAGTATTGAGGAGATAACTCGGATGGGCATGGCTGCGAGGACGATACAAAAAGCGTTTTTTCGTAGACAGGCTTGGAAGAAGGCTCGGGAAAAGTTTCAGGATTATAATGCTGTGTATGATTACTTGGATGATTGTGATTATGAGCAAGGAGCACATGGTGACTACGATTTTGACGGTATTCACGGACTAAGTCGTCAAGATAGCTTTCGACGACATTCCATGCTTCGACGTATCAATGAACAAGGCGATGATTATGATGAAGAAATTGAGGTGGAATGGCGGAAACCTAGCTGGAACTTTGCCAAAAAGTTTGAAGCTGCAAGTCGACCTCATAGGGCTGGGAAGCAGATGGCCAAGTACAACTGGAAGAAAA
This sequence comes from Skeletonema menzelii, assembly GCA_036940005.1. Classification (NCBI taxonomy): domain Eukaryota; phylum Bacillariophyta; class Thalassiosirophyceae; order Thalassiosirales; family Thalassiosiraceae; genus Skeletonema; species Skeletonema menzelii. Next base: position 2,595 of record JALLBH010000184.1, on the reverse strand, counting down.
CCACCTTGGGTCGACATTGTTTCGCTGGTGGATGTGGAGAGCAGTTAGACTTATGGGATGAAGGAAGAACGAGCGAATTCTCGCAATTTGGTAGTGGGATTACCAACTACTTCAAATTCCTCAAATGGTGCTGTTGGGTTATGTTCATCTTGTCACTTCTGCATGCACCAGTTCTCGTTGTGAATGCGTATGGAGCAAATGACTTGATCGGCTCGTCATTCAATCTTGCCACAACGACGTTTGGCAACCTTGGAAGCGCCGAGGACGTGGCATCAGTCATTATTCCTGGATGCGATGAGATGGAACTTCCTTTGAACGGATGCAAAGTCAAAAAGAATGACCTTGCCATCTTGTATTCTTTCATTGACACTGCTGGTACCATATTCTTCATCTTGGCATGGTTATGGCTTCGGGCATTTGAGTCGAAAGAATCAAGGATGCTCAATAGATCGACCGTGACTGCATCTGATTACACAATCAGATTAAAGTCTGTACCCGCAGATACGACGGAAAAGGAGCTTGCCATTCATTTCGCTCAAGTTACCGGTGAAGCAGTAGCCGCAGTCCATCTTGCATTCAATAACTCGAAAGAGATCAAACAATACATCAAACGGGGCAGGATCATGCAACAACGTTACAACTGTGTACAGCGTATTCGATATGAAAAGACAATGAGGGGAGGCCAACCAGGACAGCGAAAGCGTCTGCGAAGTCTCATGCGTGAGCGTGAAAGTTTAACCATCGCCGTGCGACAGAATGATGAGCGACGAAGCAAAATAAATCACGAGAGACAAGATGCTATTCAAGCATTTGTAACTTTCGAAACGGAGACGGGATTCATCGAAGCTATGCTCAAGTACAATTTTAATTGGTTTCAGAGATATTGCTGCTGCTACCCCGAGAGGCTGAAGTTCAAAGGTCAAAGGTTGCTTGTTGAGCAGGCTCCTGAGCCTTCCACGATTATGTGGGAAAACCTTGAGTATTCCACTTCAAGTCGATACTTCCGCAAATTCCTTACTACCAGCGTGGCTTTTCTTGCCGTACTTCTCTCGATCATGTTGACATTTCTTGCGAGAGACTTTAAGGACAAGGTATTGCAATACGCGAGCATGCCATGTCCTGATAAATTCTTTGATTTGGACACCGATTATCAGCTGGAGTTGGTACGGAGTAACATCGACCTATCTCACTGTTATTGTTCTACGCTTGGAATTATGGATCAATGGAATATGAATCTGTGTCATGACCATCTCGTCACGTGGTTGGCATCTACATCTATGAGCTACGGCGCGGGCTTTGTTGTTGTATTCATGAACTTCTTTTTCACGTGGCTTCTGAACGTTGCTGGTTCATTCGAAAAGCATCAGAGTCTTGATAACATGGAAGAGAGCAACATGGTTCGAGTATTCCTACTCAAATTCGTGAACTCAGGGTGTCTTGTTCTATTATATGGTCAAAAGTGGTTACAGAGGTTAGTAAGAATACGATTTGACGATGCATCCGATTTCAACGTCGATTGGTACGCTACTGGTGGAACAAGTGTCATGATAATCATGCTTTTGAATATAATTGCTCCACATGTTGGTTCCTTGATTGCCTACCTGCGCCATCGAGCCAAGATTCGTCGCCTCGAGCGAAGTTTGACGAAGGAGAAACAAACAAAAGACTCGCACAAAATCTGGCATACGCAAGAGAAAATGAATGAGTTCTACAGAGGCCCTCCATTCCGATTGAATTATCGCTATGCTCAAGTCCTTGTCACGATATATATTTGCTGGATGTATGCGATTTCTATGCCTCTAATGCCCATGATTGGTGCATTCTCGTGCTACCTATCCTATTGGGTAGACAAATTCCTATTTTGCAACTTTTACCGTACTCCGCCGAGGTATTCTGATAGGATGGGTAAAAAATGCACGAAACTGCTAGGGTTCTTGATAGTGCTACATATGATCATGAGCTTGTGGATGATGGGAGGTGGGCAAATCTTTCAGGGAGAGTCTCTTTCAGGACAACAGCTTGGCGATATTGCAGCGTCGTGGAGGGCAAGGCTACTAAAAAGGCATCTGTTCACCATTGAAGCGACTTTGGTACTATTTGTGTCTTGCATCATCCTATCACAGTTTTCATCTGCATTCTGGAGTAGAGTTTGTGACTGTCTCCGCTGCCTGACTTGTCGGAAAGGTAATCGAGTGAAGGGTCTGCGGAACAACATGAACACATTACAAGTCGACTACACCAGTGCAAGAGATCGTGAGATCATTCGAGGGTTATCTTCTTACAACATTCTACAAAATCCTAAGTATCAAGAGGCGTTTGCAATTACTCAAGAGTTTGCGGCGACACATAACAAAGTCAGTTCTATTCGAGGTTACAACACAAAGGAGGGAGATTTGACGTTGGCATGATTAAAATTAATGACCCCAAAAACTGACCTAAAAAGTTAACATTTCGAAAAGTCGTTGCCTCTTCATAATAAACATTCATTGGGCGAGAGGAAAAGACCGAGCCAAAGAAGAGAACCAGGGTCAAACAGGAATAAAAGCAAAAGAACAACACCAGGGATTCCAACGTGGTCCCCCACCGTAGTACTAA
>JALLBH010000183.1:0-55810 GCA_036940005.1 Skeletonema menzelii | reverse complement strand
CTTTGAACCAAAAGAATCGGCCGATTATTGACGTAGTTATGCTGTAAAGACGAAAACACGTCGTAACACGTAGTTCGGAATCTCCTGGTTAAAAAAAAATGCTTTGAAGGTGATGATTTTTCTTCAGCCGTCTCAATGCACAAATTGAAAGGGGTACAGATAGTGAAAAATGACAAAATAGGGTGACTTTTCCAATTCGACCGGACGGAGTAAAAACTTTTGTAAGTACATAGGTACGATACAATACCTACTTACCTTTACCTACATAATTGAGAGGATTCAAGTGCGAGCACTGACCTCTCTAGAGAGGTTCTTGCTCGCTGCATTGTACTCGAAGGATACTGAGGCTACGTCATCCCTCGTGAAGCAAACAGACAGATTTTCTCCTTCTGTGTCTTCCTGCCAGAGAAAGACACAACACTCAAAAAGGAAGCTAAGTAAGTACTTACTTTCGTTGGGGTGCCAAAACTGTGTGGGTTAAATACTCATGCGAACCCACACTCCCAGAGACACTGCGACTCTCAGGCGCTGTCCATCACCACAAGGTTATCTCTAATCTCTATGACATAGAGTAAGAAATAATGTCATCTCAATTACGTGCTTCCCTTTTAGACACAAGAAAGTTCGCCCCCTTTACTCTCAAGATTTGGTGACCTGTTGTTGTCATTACACATGCACTGTTATTGTACCTGAGTGAGCTGCAAATGAAAGAGAGGGTTTTAGTAATTTTGACGGAGACAGAGAGACGAAATAGAATGGGGTGACTTCTTCATCTTTCATCAAATTTGAATCCTATTACAAGAAAAGAAAAACAAATCCGAACTCGAAAATCCGAACTTCTTTACAAGACCTCTTTTTCAGCATGAGCGTTCAAGCATTCATTTGCCATAAAAATCAAACAAGTAAACGTTTCAAACCGTCGTTATTGTTGTTCCTCAACCAGTAAGTACTAAGCAGCAGTATGTATTAGTTTATGATTTGCTTCAGTGTGTCCATATCCATTTTAATAACATGATTTTCCATCCTCCCTCTCTGCCTCGCCTTTGCGTTCCGTTGACGTCGCCGCCTTCGCAAAATCCAACCGTCAACGGTCGTTTACCTTCATCATCATAATCATCATCGTTCACTCCGTACACAGCGTTGATACCGCTCTCCAACCTATTATCATGACTTTCACCGCTGACGAGGATGTGGAGATCGTTGCTATCGACAACCACCAGGACGCCAACAACCTTTATGGCGACGACACCGAAGAGTCCAATCAAGCTAATCAAGGCATGCTTAATCAAGCCACTTCCAACAAAAGCAATCAGATTCTTATTGGTGGCGCAGTGGCCCTTCTCGTAAGCGCTATCGCATTCAGCGCTGCAGCGTTGAAGAGTAGCAACAACGTCGTCAGCAACTTTTCCTCCGCTACTGCTACCAAGGCGTCGAAGTCTCCTCTCACCAAGACAACAAAGTCTCCTACAGGTCCAGGGACAAAGGTTGGTAAAGGGCTTCCTACGAATCCAACCATTGTAGGTCGCTTCTCCACTGATAATACGACCAGTTGCGCCATAGCCGCTCAAGATGATATCGCGAATGATAGATTTGCAGCGTGCTCTCGTTATTGGTTAGATGCCGGTGGTCAAAATTCAACATGTGGTGGAACTGCTGCCTATCTCACTAACCCAGCTGGAAATACTCCCTCGAATGGCAACCCTGCAGACAACACCTGCCTAGGAATGGGAGTTTCGCCTCTCTGCATTGATCTAGAGGGGATTGACGAACCAGTTCCTGTACTCGTTTCCGCAGCATGGGAGTGGTCTGAATACGATCCACCATCCACGTTTGGCTCCAACACGTGTGGGTACAGCACCACGACCGGAAGTGCACCACCTTTTCTAAGTGATGGAACCTCTATATCTCTCCTACCGGGAAATCCATGTGGCAGGATCCTGACAAATTCCTCCATTCCATTGGTATCACCCAGACCAACCATCTTTCCCAATCCCAACGAACCAGATCCCACCACTGGTACAACTGGCCAATGCTACAAAATCGAGAACAACGTTGTTTCAGGTGCTGTACCAGCTATCACTGAAATCACTTCCACCGTTACCATCACATTCAAAGGAACTGACTACGTCTGCAACATTGTAGAGGGGGGTAAACTCTGCGAAATGTGGGGCTTTAAAAATGGATATGCAAACAACTGGGACTCTCAATACATTCCCTTTAAGTGTGATGACATCGCTGGTGATGCCTACGAAGGGTATATTGCCAATGTGTTTGACCATAACCAACTCTACATTCTTGAAGATGGTATTGGACAAGCTCCACAGTTTTCTCTCACGAAGCTCTAGTAAAGATAGAGTAGGTACACATATCGGCAGTATCTTCTTTGACTGCGGAGAGGTTTGGGGTAATGTTTCTGCCGCCCCCCACCCGTCGGAAGGAATCGTCACAAGTTTGTCATATATGTTCAGCTATTCCAATGTTATCACCCTGTTTGTTTGAATTTTGATCACCCGCCATGGCGCACCACTCTCACTACATACATGTTAAACTAAGAGGACTACATCGTCACCATTATATTGCAAGCTGCTTATTTGACGATACGTAAGTTTGATGGCTTGTGCAGTTGGCGTTTGTTGACTTGGTGCGCGGACAGCTAGCTAGCTTATGGACTATCATGGACCAAAGGTCAGCGAAAATGGAAAGGCGAATTCCGGGGAATACGGAAGCGCGTAATATCTTTCCGATCTTTTGCAGATCTTTTGCACAGAACATTTTTTCATCATCAGACATTCATTATTGAATCTGTCATTGCCATTGCAACACAACATGTTGCAGCCGTTGTGTCCTCTTGGAACGACATGATTACCCTCCTTCTCTTAGCAGCGGTTTTGTCAGCCGTTCCATCGGGTGCTGCATTTGTCACGCCCTACTCAAGAAGCCACAATACGAAACCGGTAGCAGGTGTCGCCACCCTAACTTCGTCAGGAAGCAATGATAACAACGAACCCATTTTTTACGATGACTTTGGTGATGCAGACTTTGGAGGTAGCAGCAGCATGGCATCTCAATCAATGAGTTCCCTCTCATCACGTATGAGCGAGACGAAGAATCTAGAAGCCTCCTATGACGCCAAGTTGGCACGAAACTGGCGCAGAGGGAACTGGGGAGTTCGAGGGTTTGGATTAGAGAAAACTTCTGCGTCGGGTAAACCTGCCATTGTGTCGGTTGTTGCGGCACCTACATCATCTGCATCAGTTGATATCTCGCTGCCACAAGATAAGGCGCTTCCAGAAGATCGCAAGGTGGCAGTTGGAAGGTCGGATGGATCTATATTTATCATTCAATTGGGGTCCGATTATCTGACGAGTTTTGTCTCCGTGTCAAATCCAAATGAACCTGCAACTAGTCAATGGATGAGTGCAGCTGATGTTGAAGACAAGAGCAATAATGATCGTCCAAAAACGAAATTTGGAGATGGGGGTATTGAGAGCGATAGCACTGAATCGAAACAACAGCTGCAGCAATCACAATCACGTCCATTTCAAATTATTCATCAATTCCAAGCAACAGAATCAGAAGAACCAATTCACAACTTGGTATATCATGATACTATTGAGGGAATACAATTGATATGTGCAGCTGCTGGGGAATCTGGAGCAATCAAGATATGGTCTCTTGACACAAGCGAGTCAAGATCTCATGGAGAAGAATTGGTTGCTTCCCTTACTAGTGATCATTCCTCCAAGATTATATCATTGGAAGCAATGGTCATACCTTCTCATAAAGCTGCAGAGGATGAACGTAATGTGCTTTTCTCTGCTTCAGCAGATGGAACTGTGGCGCTTCATGATTTAGATAAGAAAGGAGAGTTAATTTTTTCATGTCAGTGTCTTGACGAAATGAAAACATTTGGTCAAGTCACCTGCGCAGACGTATCAAATCCAACATCATGGGATGGAGGTTGTGATGAGAATGATAGGGATGTCATTTTCTTGGGCACTTCCTCTGGTTATGTTGTCGGCTTTGTGGCTGAAGAACTAATGGCAGCTGCAGCAAGTAGCGCAAAAAATAGTGATGAGGTATGCCCAGTGCCTAGTATTCAATTTCGTGCTCATGGTAATGATAGTGGTGCCGGAGAGGCAGTTACAGCTATTAGATGCGGTGGGCATGGGACTATTCCTAATACAACTGTAGGTACATCAAGAATGACCTCCAAGATACTCTTGACTGGTGGCGAGGACGGGGCAGTGAAACAGTGGGAGATCCTCGCACAACAGTCAACGTTTGGAATAAGGTTGGAGCATTGGCCCAGGATGTCTTCACAACGAATGAAACGGAGGCATCATCTCTTCAAGGGACATGATGGTGCGGTTACATCAATCTCCCAACAAAGCAAATACGACTCTTCGAAGTTTCTTACAAGTGGGAACGATGGATCAATACGAGTATGGAGCGCAACCGATGGGGAGCAGCTGTACACTATGGATGGATTCACATCGTATGTATCTAGTTTAGCTTGCTTGGGTCGAGATTTGCTTGTTACAGATGGATCTGGGCAGTACGTTTGTGTTCATGACTTTAGTATTGATGACGATTTGGATGCCGGATACGATTTGGATTGGTGAGACTACAACACGCATAACAATGATGGAAACAACCCAAAAAATAAACGCTGCATGTATTTTACATTATGAAATTGGCAGATGGTCGATGCACCTCATTGCATCATAAATGTCATGTGTCCAATTATTCCAAGGTGGCTGCTTTTTTAACAACGCATAGAACCATTCAGCCAACTTTTTGACGTGTTGCTGTAATTTGCCCTTTGCTTCATCATCCAAGCCATTTTTGTTGGAAGTAGAGTAAAAATTCTCAACTAAAATTCTGCGTAGCATTTCCTTTCCTTCTTCTTCCTTTGCATGCCATATCTCGCTTCTTTTGTTCGAAACAAAACTTTTCCCACGACCTTTCCCCAGCATCAACTGCTCAATGACAGAAGGGAGCAAAATGTTCAAATCTACATCAAGGCATGGCCGTTGCGGGGGAGTTGGCCTCGGAGAGAGAGAAGATTTACTTGAAAAGTCAATGGCAGGGTAATCAATTGACCCTTGAGCATTTCCATCTATATCGATCAGCCTGACTTGCCTATAATCACGAGATACTAAAACGTTGTTCAGATGATTGAAGTCAAAAGCTTGTACTCCCATCAGAGTTAAGTCGCGAAATGCGTTCAATAAGCTAACTAGAAACACCTTGACAGAGGTTATTGTGAATTCAGATTGAAGCTTCTGTATTGCACGGCGCTTTTCATCCACCTCAACGCTGCTTGGAACTGCAACATACTCCTCCATGAACTCGCGCATAGTGTACGTTGAGAACTCTTCCTCGTATTTGCTCAGTAACATGAGCTCAAACTTGTACTCATTTTGGTTGTATGCATTCGTTGACAAGCCGAGGCCAAGCCCGTAGAAGTACAAGACCCTCTTGTCCGAGTTCAATAGGTTAGCTAGACGTAAGCGCTTTGCAAGTCCAGCTTCAGACGAGTTTTGAAGAAACGCCAACATTTTTGCCAATGAGAACGGCCGTTTAACAGCTGCATCCCACTCTTCAACCGCATCATTCTTTGTTGTACTGTCACACACAGCACCGCGTTGAGTAATCGTGTGTCCCGAGCTTTCGAGACCAATGTTGACACTAGTCCAGTTCTCATCTCTATGTGCACCATCAGGTGTAGTGTGACTCAACTGAACTCGATGCACGATGGCATTTTCGCCCATCCCAAGGATTTCACCCTCTCCTCCAAAGCAGAATTGTTGAAGCGTGTTAGCTGACTTTGACATCATCATAAAAGCGCGTTTATCACGAGGATCCTCCGCAAAGGAAAAGACGGTGGGTACTGATGAAGCAAGCGCTTCTCCTGTCACAAAGTCCCAAGCACGAAGGTGAGTGCTTAGCAAGTTGTGTAGAAATGTGCTTGGTGCCCCTGAACGCTCTTCGTGGCAAAATGTCCATGGGACTTGATCTGGACTCAGAGCAGGATCTTCATCATCTTGATCATCCATCGCCTTTAAACTATCAGTTGACATTTTTGACGCGATCTGTGTCGGTAGCCTAACCACAGAAAATATCACAAGAGCAAATCGACATCGCTCGTTCCAAACCACATGGGGCAAGCCGTTAATAATTCGAGATGTCAGACCAAACATTGATTTGATACGCTTCAGTTGTACTTTCAACTCGACAGCTTCAACCTCCAAAGGGATATCGTACATATCATCATATCCAAACATCGCCACTACGACCCAGGCTTTGGCAACTTTGCAAGGGTGCACATCACGAGATAGCAAGTTCGCATTAGTGTGTTGAATCAAGCACCGCTTCAGTTCAGGGATCGTGCACTCCCTAGGAATCCTAACTTCCATAGTACAGAGACCGGGGATTAAAAGTTCAATCTCAACTTTTACCCCAGCCAATACATCATATTCACTTTTGGAATGAGGAGTATTAGCTAAAACTGGTCTATCAGTGATGGACGTAAGTTTTGTCGCAAAGCCATTTTCATTATCAGCAATGCGAATCCTCTTTGCATGTTGTAGTGCCTTCAAGCTTTTATTCGCTTGTTCATAAAGAGTCCAATGAGATTGAAATTGATTCCTAACCGCTGCACCTTTGGTTTTCAGCTTATGTAAGATGGACTCAAGCTCTGCAATCTGCCTTTGAAAGCCAATGTTCTCTAACACAAAAGGACGTTTATCAGCACAATGTTTCAAGCATTCCTCTAGTGGCTTCCCATGAAGGATCATCGTCGCGACTGCAAGTGCTGCAGATCTATTCTGCCCAGCAACACAGAAGAAAAGTATGTTACATGGACGACTTTTGACTGCTGCTGCTGTATCCTTTTTCCCAACACGATGTTGATTTGCATCATTGTTTTGACACCGTATATCGCAGAATAGTTGACTTGCAACTTCAAGATGTTGGCTACAAACATAACTCTCTTCATTGTTAATATTCTTCTTTTCGTGCAGCAACGGATAATCATAACTATCACGTCTGCAATTTGTAAACGCATAGCGAATGCCACAGTCTCTCAATTCATCAACGGGGAGACGAGCAATTCCACCGGAAGCGCAATTGAGAACGGCTGCAACGTTCATCGATTGCAGCAGAGAAATATTGGATGCATGACGAGCACTTCCTATGATAATGCCTCCTACTCCACGGGAGGTGTCAGGATCAGCAGGTTCGTGGAATGGTATCAGCGCTGGGGTTTTGTCGTCCCAAGGTTGTTTGGGTATCGGTTGAGCTACAGTTGCACGTATCAGATTAATGCGAGATTCAAGATCGAACGCCATGGTAATAATATTTATAATAGCGCCTTTCAAACTTCTTGAAGTCCTTTTATCAGATTCCTAAGTTAGCGTTAACTGTGGTTCCTTGAGCTATTGGTTCCTTGAGCTATTGCCTGTCGCTGCCTATACAGTTATTGGATGTTGGTATGGTAGACGACTATGTTTGGATCAACGGAAGTGTCAACTGTCAACAATAATAAGATTCCAGATGAGAATCCGTTTGGGTCGAAATAATTTTTAACACAAGGCCGTCAACTAACTCTGTATGAAGCGTGGAGACAATTAATAGCCTTCAACCAGCCTTCAACCTCTTCATTCTTCATCCCATTATCGCTATGACAAACAACAGATAACAGCCCAATGGCAAAAGGTTCCGCTTTCATTTATCGTATAAGCCGTTCGTTCGTTTTCTCCCTCCTCATTTGTTCATCATTGAGCTGCTACGGCTTCACAGCGAAACATTTTTGTCATAATAATATCTTCCGGTCAGCATCGCCGTCATTGCTTCCAGCCACCAGCCAGTACGAAAATAACCATGCCGAAAGACAACGAATCCGAACAACCCGTGACGAAGAAGGTCAAACGAGAAGAAGCAGAGGAGGAAGGTGAAGAAGGATCGGTTGAAAATTCCTCTTCTGCAACAGAAGTCAAGCGCAATTCAGATGGTGAGGCATACATTGAGTTGGGTTCATCAAAGAAACGCTGCACCATCCGCACCTGGAAAAAGAACGTCCTCGTGGATATCCGTGAGTTTTATGAGAAAAATGATTCCTACTTGCCTGGCAAAAAGGGAATTAGTTTGACGTTGGACCAGTATGAAGCTCTGAAGGCGGCAATTTTGGATGGTAGCGTTGACAAACAAATCAACGAGTTGAAGAAATGAATAAATCCAATTGGATGAAAGTCCAATATTTTGTCATAGCGTTTGCTTGTCTACGATACACAAAAATAGAGTAATACTACACGATATTGTACCATATCATTGATTCAGACAAGTATCATCTGGTTGCGTATCTTTGGGCATAATAATTTTTATTCTTTCCCACGGTAAGCATTGATCAATGACTGGAAGCAAGCCTTTCTGACTGAATCGACAAAGCATGTCGATAAGCATAGGCATTCTATTCTCTCTAGCGCTTTTAGGGTCGCTTGACTCTCAACACACCCTTCTTCATAAAGCCGACATCCGGGATGGGACCAAACGACCCGGCATCCATTGATCTTCTATTACCCTTCTTCTTTCTACTGTTTGACCCAAACACGCCTTGCACAACTCCAGGTCCAGCCTGTGGTTCGTCATCATTTCTCTTCTTCTTCTTTGCTTTAGCAGATACTGATTTATTGCCAACTTGATGACTTACAACTCCACTCTCCTTCAACTCCTTCTTTTGTCTTTCTTCTCGCTTCAAAGCCTTTTGCCTCATCCCCACAAGTATTTTAGTTGGTATCTTTTGTCTCTTTTGCACACGTCCCGTCAACCATTCATACTCTGCTTTTTCGTGAGTCTTTTTCTGTGATCCTTGGAATCCTGTTGCACCAAATTTGTGTATCTCTCGGATGGTTTGTTGCACATCCAAATCTACTCCAGTTGTTGTTGTTGTTGTTATTGACTCTTTATCTTTTGGAGGAATACCACGTTCTTTTTGGAGTCTTCGTGATGTAGACCCTCCTACAGTAGTGAAATCTGGAAATGCAGAGGGGCATACTACTACTTGGACATCTCTCTTGCGTTTCTTTCCAGAAGAAGCGGTTGCTGGTGTTTTGGGCATACTTGCTGTTCTATGAGTTGGAGATAAGCAGCAGTGTCTGAGTGAAGACTTTATGACTATTCTACTTTCTACACCGGTTATGTTGTCCCGCACACAATGCTCAATCTTCTTCAATGGCATCGAAGATAGATGATAGAGGCAAAGCAAGAGAGAAAAAGCATGCGGAGGCGTTTGCGGGCGTTTATTATGCGGCTGAAAAACGAGTTATGAGCTCACAAACGCACCCATCAAAAATTCATCATCACTTTTGATTGCACCGCATAAACCATTCCGTTGCTGGCAGCACGCAAGCCCAACGATAAACCTCGCTTATAATATAAGCAGCAGCGGCGACGACAGTGCAATAATCAAAATATGCGAAAGGAGACAAGCAAAAGAAGATTCGGAAGCGCCACACTTCCTCTGGCGGCGGTATTATCGATACTGATACCATCATCATCAAATGCATTTCACCTGCCATCATCAGCATCATCACTACGCAATTATGCCCATCCTACAACCACAACAACATCTCTTATGTCATTCATGGCCGACAGCTCCGACTACAAGGCAGACAAGTCGGACTACGGCGAGGGAGGCGATGATGATGCCGCTGCAGAGGCCGCCTTGCCAATCCGCGGAGAAGTAGAAATGGCCGATGTACCCGTCACAGAGGAAGTGGCCGTCCCCAACTCACGGAACAATGTTGGAAATCGTTTTGTAGCCTTGGTGTTCGATAGGTCGCTGTGTTCCAAGTATGACCTTGAAAATTGGGAGGACAATGGGGAGGAGAATCCATTGTGGGAAATGCATAAGGATCGAGTGGCGTTGACGGAAGATCATGTCATGTGGGCGAGGCAGCAAAATTTGTACAATGAGACGTTTAATACGGACAGTATGGCGGATATCCGTTTTAGTCACCAGCTGTGAGTTGTTACACTGTTATGATGTTTTTTTTTCATGTTATATCATCTGATGAACGGATTGCACTTACTTTACTTTCTTCGTGACATCGACTGAATACTACGCTCGAAATAGTCTTTCTTCTGATCTTCAACGCACCATTGGTCATGCCATGTGCATAGACTCACCTACCATCGATGACTGTCGCGAAGCTTTATCTCGGGATCCTATTATTCGATCTCTTATTGGTGTGGACGACGATGGTCAGTGCGATGTGTCATCCGTTCCGCTTTATCGTTGGAGACAAATTCGTGACCATACCCTTCGTATGGATGATGGACGTAATGGTGCGCCGACCATGCTTTTGGCATTTGATCGACCGGAAGCAATGTCAGATGGATTGAGGGAGCAAGTACAAAATGGGCATTTGGAATATTTGATCCGCAGTGAGAGGATTGTTGCAGCGGGACCTTTGCATGTTGCGACTCAGGAGAAGTCAGATCCCAAGTCAATCGCTGTTGGAACTCTCATGATTTTCAATGCGGAAGACAGAGACGATGCTATTGAGTTTGTGGAGAATGATCCAATGGCTGCGGCGGGTGTTTATGAAACAATGACAGTGCATAGATACAATCAGTTGGACGTTACTGGTAAATTCGTTTCGGAAAATTTGTACTATCCCAAACAAAATACATACCAAATGAAGGAGGCAATGGAATATTGGGGTTACCCAGTAGATGACGATCAGACGACGTGGCTAAACTGGTAAGGAATAAGAGGATCGGAATAGAGCAGGCAATATTGTTTGCAACAAATTTCTACTATTTCTACTAATGTATGATTATCTAATGGACGCTAATCTACGATGACAGAGCTGTCAAACTATCTGTACTTTTCTTGTTGTCTCCTCTAGCGGAATGCAACTGCATGTTCCACATTGCGGCATACTTACCACCTTCCTTTTGCATAAGCTCATCATGGGTTCCCTGCTCAGCGACAACACCATCCCCGAGGACAATAATGTTATCCGCCTCTCTGATCGTTCCCAGCCTATGCGCAATTACAAGAACAGTTCTATCTGATCCAAGCCTATCAAGAGCATCTTGCACTGAATTTTCAGTAACAGTATCAAGAGCTGCGAAGTAGGAAGTGAAGAGATGTTAGTTCCCAAATCATGAACTACAATAACAACACACATTGCACCATCCAAAACTCACCCGAGGTTGCTTCGTCCAGTATCACGATTGACGGGTTCTTTAGCAAGCAACGTGCGATTGCCGTACGTTGCTTTTCTCCACCACTGAGTTTCAAGCCTCTATCTCCTACCATTGTATCCATTCCTTCAGGTAGACTTTCTACAAAGTCTTTTAATTGCGCATCTTCGATAACTTGCATTACCTCTTCGTCAGATGCATCTTGTTTACCGTATTTGATGTTATTCTTCATGGTATCGTTGAACAATGAGGTGTTTTGAGGAACAACTCCTATGGCCCCACGCAAAGACTTTTGCTTCAAGGATCTGACATCAACACCATTCACCTTGACAGCTCCACCAATAACGTCGTAGAACCGAAACAGAAGCCGAGACACAGTTGTCTTCCCCTCCCCAGTGGGACCAACGACGGCAGTTACTGTGCCCCGCTTCATCTTAAATGACAACCCCTTCAACCCCTTTGTATCCGGTTGCGTCGGATAGTGAAATTTCACGTTGTCAAATTCTACTACCGTATCTGAAGAGTCAGCATTTCTTGACGGAAGATCCATTGCATCGGGTGCGTCAGTCACATCCGGACTCTCCGATAAGAGCTCAGACAAATTTGCTAAATCGATCAAAGCCATCACAATAGCGTTGTACACGGAACCTAAGAAGTTCAATGGCATGAATAAGTTCAATGTGTATGACAACACAGCGATAAAGTCACCCATCTCCAACCCAGAGCAAATAGTCGAGTTTGAACAACATGTAGAATTGCCATCGGTACAACCTTCTGCGATGCAACAATCCATGCGACCTCTAATACTAACAACCGCTAGGGAGAGACACGTTGCCAAACAAGCTTGCAAGAGAACCTGCTGAGTAACATTCAAAAAGCTCATGGAAGCCTTGACATTTACATCTTGTGTCTGATATTTTTGAACCGATTCTCCATATCTTCTACTTTCGTATTCCTCGTTAGTAAAGTATTTCACACACTCAAAGTTGACCAGCGAGTCTGTGCAAATGTCATGAAAATTGTTGTCAAATTTTGTGACCTTCTTCCTAAACTTTCTCCTCCAGAGGGTGACCAAGACGGTCCACGTCACGTATGTGAAGATAAAGAAGAACACTGACACTGCCAATGGAAAGTAGTCGAAGTAGCTCGCAAATATAATCGTGACTAACAAGCATTCTGCGAGCGCAGGGAGCAGCCACAGGAATAGGTAGCGCATCAAAGTATCACATGCTGCAACACCACGATCCATAGACCGAAGGACCTCTCCAAGCTTCTTGCGTAAATGCCAATCCAAGCTAAGACTATGAAGATGATTGAAGCTAAGTTCACTGATCTGGACAAATGCCGCTTGTCCCACTTTCAGATAAATCAAAGACTGGCACTCTTTCAAAGTTGAGCCAGCCAATTGAGTAACCGTGTAAAAAACGACGTTTTTGATGGCTGTTTCATAATCTAAGCGAGTAAGTGCCGTCGAAGCCTTTCCTAATAGAATTGGCGCATACAAAGAACAACCCTTTGCAGATGCAACACATACCCAAGTAGTGATTGCACGAACACGATTAATTGCCGCCGAAGTGGCAGTGGCATCAGGCCAGAAGTACGGCTTGAGAATTGTTAGAAGAGCACGTTTGTTCAACTTTGCTTTCTTTCCCTCTTTGTTTTTCACCTCTGGATATCGACAAACTCTCCCCTCAGTGATAGCTAATATCGCATAGATTGCTAGACAACTGATGCTACCAAAGTCTACTCCTGTTGGTGAAGCAGAAACAACTCCGTCAGGAGATGGAAGAACAATCAAAATGATACACCCAACAAGTAAAATCAGCGCTGATATGGAATACAAGCCTCTTTGAAGAGACCCGAATCGTTTTCTATGAAAATCACGTAGGTTCATGATGGTTCCAATAAACACCGCTACAGTCGCACAGCCGAGTGGTACAGCATCATACACAGCATTAGCAAATTCTGGTCGCGACTCCACCGTTGATGTAGCAGTGAGGATTGTAGCTGTAAGGAAGTATAACAGTAGCCCAAGGTGTACAATGAGCGATGTAATGGGAATGAAAGCTTCAATTGCTCCCTTGGGAACTTGATCTTCATTCTGTTCCTCTACGTCATCAGCGGCTATTGCTCCAGTTACTCTTCTAGTGCTATTTGAAAGAAAAGAAGTAAGTGTTGATCTCCTTCTGCTTCTCCCATCCCCAGTGGCGCCTCCTGCATACTCGCTTGAAAACGGTGTCTGAAAATTCCTCACAGACATTCGGCCATCGAAAAAAGTAGTCGCCGACATCCGACGCACGATGGAAGGTCTTTGAGAGATGACCTCTTCCTTTTCCTTATCATTGTGCTTGGCACTTTCAATTTGTTCATCGTTTTTCTTTGCATTCTCCGATGCAGTGGTGACCACGTCGACGGTGAGCCGAAGTAGATGGAATGTGGCTGCTACCCCAGCTGCAATGATTGCTGAGTTGGGTGCCATGGTGCTGGTTTGTTTCGATTTTATCGACCGAGTTGTATGCACAAAAATGCTCTGAGTACTTTGTAAGTAGTCTTCGAACTTCGAACTTCGAACTTCGATGTTCGATCAAGAGTCAGAGATGAGTTCGATGTTCGATGAAGGTGCGTGGATGGTGGATCGATGATCGATGGTGGATGGTGTTTGTAGGAGTATGTAGGTGTACTCATAGATAATGTACCACTACATACATACTTATCGTCGCACGCACCGAGGAAAGGGGAAACTGGAGAAGCTGTGACAATGTGTCAATAGGGCTCATCACCCGCTCCTCAAAATCTATCTGAAGCTGAATGAAGAGATGGCTGCGCGCAATGGTGCCACAACTTTTCATCTTTGCATCTATCGGTAAGGATTCGCCCCCATGGCTATGGATTGAAGCTGAGCAATCGATATAATATGTTGATGTCTCCAGAAAAGCGGAATATTTTATCTGTCGACGTGTAGAGTTTTATTCCGTGAGATGGACCGATCAAGGGACAGCATATCCTTGACACAAGATATGTGGCTGCGCGAAGCCTGTGGAAGAGCTCCGATTTGCATAGTTTGGAATACTGACGAATGATTTAATTGGGACTTGCAATGGATATTTTATTGAGTAGTGATTGTGTTGCTCCAATGATGAAAGCGCACTGCTATTTTTGACACAATAAGCACGTAATTTTTCTCACAGATTTTCCCTCTTCATCATCCACACAGCAATCGGAACCAACCGTTCGAACTTAGTTAGTTTATGTCCTTCGTTCCCACTCCGCAAAAGGCGACTGCCGCCGGCGCCAATCCAACTCAAAATGCATCAACCGTGAATAATCCACCCGCTGCCGGCGAGGCAGCTGAACCGACGGGTGAAGATGCCTTCATCACGTCGCGTACCTTCGATCTTTACTGGGTCGATAAGACTGCCCTCATGTACAAGGATGGCTATGTCAAGGTGCGTCAACAACTTATGACCATGATGTGTTGCATCATTGTTATTCTCTTGGTCATGTTTTTATAACTCTTTCTTTTGCATTCTTTATCTATCTAGACTTATGACCGTGAGCAAAAGCGTAGCATGTTTGCTATTAAGCAAAAGTCATCCATTCCCGTAATTCTTCGTGACATGGCCCCTCCGGAAGGGTCCATCTTCGATCCAGCGCGAAAGTGGGAAGAAGAAAAGGAACGTCGTAGTCAAGCTGCCAAAACCGAGGCCGATGCCGAGGCAGCCAAAGAAAAGAAAAAGAATTCTGGTGGGGGGAAGAAAAATGCGAAGAAGCAGTCTGCTGCCGATGCCATCAAAGAATCAAACGCTGCCGAGAAGGTTAAGAAGGATCTTGAGCGTGATGTTATGAAGCTTTCCAATCTCCGTACCTTGGGGACTCTCCAGGCGGCTACTTGTGACACCCCCGTTGGTAAAATTAACCGCATGCTCAAAATGCTCCACTTGGCTGTATCCGACCTCAAGCAGGGTACTGTGGGTGCGAGTGAAGCTGAAGTTCTTGATATCTTGTGGGCTTTGGAGGAAATGCCATTATTCAAGTCAGCTGAGGAGGAAATTGCGGCGGAAAAGGCTTCAAAGAAGGAGGAGAAGAAGGAGGAGAAGAAGTCGAAGAAAGATTCGAAGAAGGACTCCAAGAAGGACAAAAAGAGTAAGGATTCCGAGAAGAAGGAAAAGGTGGTGTTATCTACTGATGCGAAAGCGCTCAAAGATTTGCTCAAAGAAGGAGGCGATAAGTTCAAAGACTCGCTAAAGTATGCCAGGAAGCTCTCAAGTGGAAAGAAGGACATCATTACCTTCCAGCTTACTGAGATGCCTGATCGTCTGCCCCCTTTGAGTCGTTACAACAGGCAATTCAAGTTGGAAGATTGGCAATGTGACATTTTGGCTTCAATCGATGAGAGGAGATCTGCTGTTGTGTGCGCCCCTACGTCTTCTGGAAAGACTCTTTTGAGTACCTACACTTGTAAAAAGGCTCAGGGAACCGTCCTCTTCGTCCTCCCCAGTGAGGCCCTTGTATGGCAGATTGCTGCAACATACTACGAATTCTTCCGTGGAAATGTAACAATCGCTACAGATTTGATTACTTTCCAAGAAATCTCGGGAGATGCGCAAGTGTACATTGGTACTCCATGCGCTGTTGAGAAGTGCCTCCTCAAGGCGCGTGGTGCCGCTGGAGAAGAGATGAAGAAAGGTCAAAGGGAGTTCATGATTCTTGATGGTGGCTATGCCCAGTTTGATTATCTTGTGCTCGATGAGGTCCATACCCTCAACGGCCCAGAAGGTGACGCATTGCAGCGTATCATTAGGTGCTGTAACTGTCCTTTCCTTGCTTTGAGTGCTACTATTGGTAACGCAACCCAGCTGCAGTCTTGGTTGAGCAAGGTTCTCAATGAGCATGTATCTGCAACTGTTATTGATGCACCTACTGAAGAAGTCCTTCTTAAAGAATATTATGCTCGTTTCATCAACCTTCAACGCTGGGTTGTGACTGAATCCAAGGGCAAAGACGGGAAGAAGAAGCTTAAAATGGTGAAACTCCACCCCGTGGCGGCCATGACCCCAGAACGCTTGCAATCTGAGCCTGAGTTGGTGGCAGCCTTGTCCATGACCCCAGCTGATATGATTACCTTGTGGAAGCGAATGAAGGCTATTTTCCCGGGCACAGTGTTGGAGAAAGAAGATGATCCAGAAAAGTTCTTCAAGTCCGACGATGGTCACCGCATCACGCTAAATGAGACCAAGGAGTACGAAACAAGGCTCAAGGCCCGCTTGACAGCACTCTCCAAGTCTCATCCTGAGCTCTATGAGAAGCTCCGTGAGGCACAACTTCCTCCTCCACTCACTGCAAAGAAAAACGTTAGTGACATGCTCTATGACGTTGTGACCCAGCTGAAGAACACTGATCTCCTCCCAGCAGTTGCATTCCAGCTTGACACTTATGGTGCCTTTTCCATGTTTAAGACTTTGCTCGCCCGTCTGGAGAGCGAACAAGTTGCGGAATTTCCTGACTATCGTAAGGATTTGATCAAACTTGCTCGCGACAAGGCCCAAATGCGTAAGGTAGCTGCTGGTCAAGCTAGCCGTGTGAATGCTGCTGAGGCTGAAGAAGATGCGAAGTCTGGCTTTACTGACGAAACTCTCACCCAAGATGATACAACAAAGCCACATGACAAATACGTCCTTTCTCCCGCTGGAAAACGCCTCGGATATAACGAGGTTGAAGATATCATTGCTGACATGAAGAAGGCTGGCGAAAGCGTTGACATCAACCATGCTCTCATCCGTGGCCTCCGCCGTGGAATTGCTATTTACACAAACGAAGTTGGATTTTCGTGCTACCGCCGTCAAGTGCAGATGCTTGCACAAAAGGGAAGGCTTGCCGTTGTCTTCTCCGACGAAGCTCTTGCTTATGGAGTTAATATGCCTTTCCGTTCGTGTGTCTTCTGTGGTGACATGGGTGACAACTTGACGGCACTGATTGCACAACAAATGCAAGGTCGCGCAGGACGCAGAGGTATGGATGTCCAAGGAAATGTCATTTACCTCGGAATGGAGTGGCCCTACATTGAGAATTTGATGCTCGGACAGATTACTAATGTCACCGGAAAGGAGCCTCGTTATCCTACCATTGCTTTGACTCAAGCCATCGCAGCAGCAAATGACCCCGATGACACCAGGCACTTTGTCCACGATGCGAATAAGCCTGAATTTGCGCAAGCCCTTCGTAAGATGCATCGCACCCAAAATTGCTTTCCCACCGTAACGGAGGATGCGTTGGAGTGGATGACTGGACCTTCCTTGGAAGACTTTTGTAATGCTGAAGAGAAGGCAGATTATCTTGATCAGTCAATGAAGGTGATCCAAGGTTTAGGCTTTGTTGACGAAGACAATAGGCTTGATATGGATCACAATGTTACCTCCATGGTTTGTGAAATGAACGACTACCTACCTGAAGCCCTACACTTAACTGCCGTTTTGGAGCAGCTCTACATGCGCTTCTGCTACAACAAGACGAAGGCGTTTAAGGAGAGTGATTCAACTCAAAACGAACTGCTCTCTGTCCTTCTTCATGTTGTCGATAGGGTTCCAGCTGCGGAAAACGAGGAAAGTCTACAAGAGCTTCTCCGTGTGACGCCATCCGAGGGGAAGAATATCAATGAAGATGCGCTTGGTATGTGGCTTGAGACTGAAGAGTTATTGACGAATCAGCATAACAAAATCAACAGATTGGATATTGATGACTCGGAAAAAGCGAAGATGACACTATTCCCAGCTCCGGCAACCACAGCTGGCAATGTTGGCCCGCCACTCGACAAAGGTGTATATGAAATGATCATTACGAAGCAGAAGGGATTCCGTGAAGATCAAAGTCTCGAGCGTCGTAACGACCTAAAACGCCGAATCTTCAAGCTCGGTCATATTTGCCAAGTTGCTCACAACAATCTTCAGCAGCCACACGGAAAGTTCGACGCCCTCGAGGTCCATTTCCGTCGCTTGTTCAACAACATTAAGTATTCAGTTGCTGACATGATGAATCAGCTTACTGATCAAAGTGATTTAACTGAAGTTTAAGGTGGGAGCAAATTCGTAGTAACGCAACAGCTTGTGAGGGGAAGGAAGTCGAAATTACATTAAAATAGAAATAGAACTGAAGGCAGAAAGAGACTTTTCTTTTAGAGGGACTTTCTTTTAATACTTTTTACAACTATGACTGCTGCAGCCTTTCGATTAGTTCGCTCTTCTTCCCTCCAACCTTCAAGCCTTTATCCCGGAGCATTTCCTTTAGGGCTGGCACAGTCAGCTTCGTGAAATCAATCTGTTCAGAAGTGGAACTTTGGTTGCTACGTGTGTCTGCTTGTCTTGAAGATGCTTCAACTTCGTCAGCAATGTCGTCTATCAGACCCGAGAAAAAGTCCTCTCCTAACACATCCTCGACACTCTCGTCAGATGTTGATTCCTCAAGTGCGCTTCCCAATTCACTTTGGAGGCTTGCAAAAAAGTCGTCGTCGTCATCTTCGACCGGGGCTCTCTTCTTTGCAGGAGATTCCTCAAGTGCTTTCCCCATTTCACTTTGGAGACTTGCAAAAAAATCATCGTCATCATCAGACTCAGATTTTCCATCGCCATCACTAAATTCATCTCCCAATGACTGTGATAGTTCGGCTTCTAAGTTTGAGAAGAAATCGTCATCATCTAGATCAGAGTCACCACCAGATGATCTCTGTTCGTCAACAGATCCACCAAGCTCGCTCATTAAGTTGGCAAAAAAAGAGTCCTCTGTATTTTGTGTTTGTGAGTTCTTCGCGCTGGGTCCAGCATTGTCATGATGGCGAGAACCACGAGTTTGTCTTTCATTTCTCGAAGGCGATCTATCATCCTCTAAGTCATCGCTCAACTCAGACATGAGGCTATCAAAGAAGTCGGCTTCGTTGCTGTCGATATTTACAGGTGACGATCCAGAAGATGTGTCTCTACTGAACCGATCATTGTTTCTGTTATCTCTGCTGTCTCGAAATGATCCCTCAGAACGGGAGTCTCTGTTGTTGTGACGTTCACCAAACTCTCCGCGGCGGCCTCGTGGCTCGCGTTCTGGTCGGTCCTTGTACAATTCATCTCTTTGACGTCGACGTTCCTCCTCTTCTTTCAATCGCTCTTCGTAAGTATCAAAATCCCCACCATCCCATGATGAGCGCTCAACAATACCCCTGGCGTAAGAAAAACAGAAATGTTAGAAGATGCAAAGAGAAACGAGCGGGCTAGCTGATTCTTGAAATCTAAGGTGGACTTCCTTACCAAGTGTCCTGTCCTTTTTTGGGTCCTTGCTCCTTCTTCTTTTTGGTTTCCGTTACCGCGAAAGATGGACTTGCATCAGCTGGGCCTCCTCTTTGATTAGCACGCCTCTCTTCCCTGTAAGCAAGCCAGTTCTCTTCCTCTCGCTTTATTTCGTCAGCACTGCGACCAAACATGTCACGGCCAGTCTCGCCGCGTGCAACACGATCTTGACGTCGATTCCTGCCGGGTTCAGCTCCAGCGCTTTGTAATAAGCCAGAGCGCATACTAGCTTCTCCCGCACGACTGTCCTCTTCAGGAGGAGCTCGTTTTCCAATACTAATCTCAAATTGCTCTTGGTCGACTGGGACTGTTGGTCCACTAAGCCCACGCATGACTTCCAAATCACTTAATGGTCTGATTGCATCTGGCATGAACCACTCATCATATGTTTGGCCGTAAGTGAACATGCGAACCATTAGTTGTCCATCCTTCAAACGCCTGACAGTACCATCTTCTCCTTCAAACCTACCTCTTAAAACTTTCACCATTTGCCCCACATCATATCCTGCATACTGTGCCATCAAATCTTCTCCTGTGTCGGTTCTTCCTGAATAATCTCCACCATATTCATTTTCAAATTCCTCCTGCGCTTCCTCAAGCCCCTTGAACTTTTTTACTTCCTCCTCAGTCAAAGGGATAGGCGCAGGTGGTAGCTTTTTATGCCCCTTACGATTAACTGTCCCCATCCAACTACGGCACAAATCTAGCTCTTGCAATGTTTCATACACATCTTCCACCAAGGCAATTTTGCAAAATAGATATCCGGGATAACGAACTCTTACATCGACAACTTTCTTTTTATCACCGTGAGATCTTAAGTGACGTGATGTAGGGACTACAAACTTCTCCACTACGCTTTCAGGAAAGTGTTCGCATACAATACGAGCTTGCGCCAACAAATCAAGTTCTACACCTGCAACACAGTTGATAAGGTACCACGATGTTCCATCGACTTCAGGATCGTCTTCCTCGATTTGTAGTCGCTTCCATAGTTTTCCATTTAGCGACGTAGACGACTGCAAAGTATTTGATTTTATGACCGATCTGTTGACTTCGTCAGACGTCAGCGGAGATTGATGTCTCTGCGTATGTGTAGAAATGTGGAAAGCAGATGTTGCAGTTGCAATAAGAGCATAGCTGGAGGCCACTAGCAACTTCATATTTACTAAATTTTCGTCTCCCTAACTCTAAAGCAATGTATGCGCAGTTGATTGTCCCACTAATCTCTGCCGACGTTCATCGTGCGATGAGGTTTTCATTGAGTCTCTTCGCACTATTTGATGGGTGGAGAAAAGAAGAAAAATTACCAGGACAGACGTCTCTACCTAAAGATAGAGAGATACCATACATACAGTACAAGATATCTAGAGGTAATTTCACCTTTTTGTGGAGTGGGGAAACCAGCTGGGCGTGCCCCCTTAAAGGGGTTTCTTTGTCAACTGCCGTTTCATTTCGGAGGTTGCAAGCAATCCGCCACCCTATTTATTGACCCTTGGCCACCCTCATAGAGCTTTTCATCATCTGGCGTAACATACTCCTACTCCTAGAGTACCAGTAGCCTCGCTGGCGCTCGTGCTAGCGGCTTCATCTCTTGGACACTCAGCTGCAGTGGCAGTAGATACATCATGCTGGACGAACAAATGCAAAAGAAGTGTGTTCTCGCCACCAACAATGGCGTTTGCGGAGTTGAAACTCGAAAGAGGAAGGCAAAATCAGAGGCCGCGGAAAACTTTGATCCTATCACATCTATGATCAACCAACAAAAGAAAAATAAACAAAATAATGATATTGCACAGAAGAAGCGTAGGGCAAGCATGTCTTCAGAAGAGAAGGCTGAATACAAACGGAAGCAAGCTATTGCGCAAAAGAAGCGTAGGGCAAACATGTCTTTAGAAGAGAAGGCTGAATACAACCGGAAGCAAGCTATTCTACAGGAAAAGCTTAGGGCAAACATGTCTTCAGAAGAGAAGGCTGAATACAACCGGAAGCATGCTATTGCGCAAAAGAAGCGCAGGGCAAACATGTCTTTAGAAGAGAAGGCTGAATACAAACGGAAGCATGCGGAAGAAGAAAAGAAGCGCAGGGCAAACATGTCGTCCGAAGAGAAGGCTATATTCAATCAGAAGCGTGCAGAAGAAGAAAAGAAGCGCAGGGCAAACATGTCGTCCGAAGAGAAGGCTATAGCCAATCAGAAGCGTGCAGAAGAAGAAAAGAAGCGCAGGGCAAACATGTCTTTAGAAGAGAAGGCTGAATACAAACGGAAGCATGCGGAAGAAGAAAAGAAGCGCAGGGCAAACATGTCGTCCGAAGAGAAGGCTATATTCAATCAGAAGCGTGCAGAAGAAGAAAAGAAGCGCAGGGCAAACATGTCGTCCGAAGAGAAGGCTATAGCCAATCAGAAGCGTGCAGAAGAAGAAAAGAAGCGCAGGGCAAACATGTCTTTAGAAGAGAAGGCTGAATACAAACAGAAAAATGCTATTGCACAGGAAAAGCGTAAAGCAAATGATAAAAGAAGTGCAGGTAGCTAGCATAACAACGTATATTCCCCCAATACTTAATTAGATATCCAATACTTTACCACTACCTTTGTTATAACTACATGACGGCCAATCCTCCTCTCTATTATTTAGATCACAGTTCTTCTTTCTCTTGACTCTGATTGCCCATAACTGCATCTACAAAATGATTGATTTCGTTCTCAAGTTCTTTACTTTGAAAAAGTCCGTCTTTTAGGTCTCCTTGCAAGCCTTCATGTCCCACTCGAGCACCTAAAATAGCGCCGAGCACAGCGCCACGATGAACATTCTCACCGCCGATATTGGCATTATTCAATAGAGCAGTTCGGCATGAATTGATACCCTCACTACTTTGAGTGTACTTGCTAAGCATGTCTAGAGTCGGTGGAAGAGACTGTGATAGATAGCATGCACTCATTTCATCTCTTCGATTGGGTCGTGGACTATTCAAGCCCAAAGCACGAGCAACATTTAGTAAAGGTTGTTCCATTTCACTCCCAGTGGCATCTTTAGTAATCGCAGCATATATCAATTCAGCCCATACCTCACTTACTCGTTCCAAGATAGATGATGATCGTGTGACAGCTGCTGTTCTTGCCGCCGCTATTTGTATCTCTTTTATACTGCCTTCGCCAGGATCTTTACCAAGATGAAATTGCCTTGCAGTCTCAGCAAGAGCTGTAACAGTGGGTAACACCAAGCCATCGATCGTATCTACATTATGGCCATCGTTATCAGGACAGTCCTTTGGATCCTTCTTGTGAAATACCATGTTTGCGAAGAACATTCTATGGCATGTCGAGGCGTAAGTGTCATTGTGTGAACCTTTTGTTGTCATGAAGTCTACATAAGACTTTCGGAAATGTTCTTCATTGAATTTTCCATTAGTAGCAACAATACTCTTCATCAAAACCCGTGCCAGTTGCATTTCTAACGTATTCTCTCCTGCTTGTAAAGTTGCGTGGTAGTGAATTGATTTCTTTGGGTCCCAGTACTTGAGTTTGCCATGATTGATGACATCACCAATGATTGTTTTACTTTCGTTCCCCCTTCCAAATAAAGAGCGTCGGCCGCCACCATTTGGATCCGATTTGTTCAGTATCGATCCAGCCAAATTGGTTTTTGGTTTTGTATATGTTGTGATTCCATTCGGCCCATAATCACCTTTGATTTGAGAGTATCCGCCATAATACCAATGAGTAGGTGAAGCGAGGGCATCTCCTGCAAACATTCCCCATAGGGCACCTCGTAGGCGGCTTTCTATCATCGCTTGCTTTGTTGCGGATGTTGACATTGCTGCTGATGCTATATTTGCTACGCCGCTACATGAGAGAAAGAGGAGTAAAATTGATGTCCAATATGTCGCCATATGAGTAAGAGGCCAAGCTAGCTAATGAAATATCGAGGATTTGGACATGGTTGTTGTTGTAAATTCTTCCTTGTCTTCCGTTTTTTTTTGTCTTTTTTATGAGGCAGTGACGATGAGACAACGCTGTATTTTACAGAACTGCCTCTATGATCCTTATCCTTTCGTTGTTGGCCGTTGCAGCATTGCAGCCATTAGATGCCATTGACGGTGGATGAAGGTCTTCTTCTACTAGTCGACTACTTTGGCTTTGGTTGAAAACAAACAGTGCGTTAGTGTGCGAGAGAACAATGAAGAAACAGCGTCAGGTGGTGCAAGCTAACGGCACCATTTTTGCCTCAAAACAACACAATCTATCACGTGCTGGAAGTAAACCACGAACTTCTTCCCGGCTAATCTCGCCTGGGCTGGCAAACCTGTTCATTGGTATCGTTTTCAGCTGCATTCTGTTCTCTATAATTCTCTTGCATAGGCGTTTAGATCTACTATTAGAGGCGAAACAAACAAAGCAAATAATATCAGGCAACAGTAATTCCAATGCTGGTCACTTCACAGCACCAAGACCTGTGTACAACAATCACCAAATTAGCAATCACATTGAAGGTCGTGGATCTGGGTCTGCAAGAGGAATAGTCAAATGCGACGCCGAAATTTCCTCACTTGTGTCATATTGGGACGATCCTTTGAGTGATGCCGATCGAACATTCCGCTCTCCCTTCTTGGAGAGTCCAATAACAACAGCAGCTGACAAGAGAAATACAAAGACAAAGAGATATCTAAGCTTTGAGCCCGATTTAGGCGGCTGGAACAACATTCGTATGGAATTTGAGATCATGTTTGTATTTGCAGCGGCAACTGGTAGAACGTTAATTCTGCCGCCAGACACACCCTTTTATTTACTTCAGAAGGATAGCAAGGTGAAACACCGTGGATTCCGACACTTCTTTCATGATTTTGATGATGTGGTGGATGTGATGACTACTGAAGAATTTTACAAACTGGAAGTGCTGGGGAATAATTCATACTCTCTACCGAGCGACAAGGATGTACTATCAAAGCTTGTGAGCTCCCTCTCGAAGTGTAACTTTCGAAAGACAAGCGAAACGTCATGTGGTGCAGTGTTTGAACATCTCAGCGACATTGCGAACTTTGTACCTGATTGGCATGGGGAACATCACTGTTTAATAATGGATGACAAGAACTGGTTTAGAGATACGCGAACAGATATGACGGAAGAACTGCAACGTTTTTGTGGTACAAGAGAACCCGCTTTCTACAACACGACAATACACGATGCACCGCTACTTCATTTCCGGACCGGAGCTAATCACAAAGAGACAAGACTTCTTTCTCAGTTCTATTCGTTTATCCATTTCACTAATCCACATGTTGGCAATTTCTACAAGAGACTTGTCAGGAATCGATGCCGTTATTCAGATGAAATTTTCTGTAGCAGTGGTAAGATTATCCAGGCATTGTCAGATGGAAATGCTGAGGCCAACGGTAACCATACATTGAGTTCTTATTCATCAATGCATATCAGACGAGGAGACTTTCAATGGAAGAAAATGAGAATCACTGCGGATGAGTGGTATGAGAACACAAAAGATATTTTTCGCCCTGGAGAAACCATATATATTGCCACAGGTTAGTTTTGCTCATGTTTATATCTTGTATTCTTGAAATGGTACAAACTGACAAGGATTATTTCCTCTTTTGAAGACGAGACAAACCAAACATTTTTTGAACCACTTGCAAAACATTACAACTTAAAGTTCTTGTCTGACTTTCAAGATGTGGCAGGACTGGATCAATTAGATCCAAACTTTGTAGGTATGATTGACCAAGTGGTCTGTTCAAGAGGAAGGGTATTTGTTGGTACCTATTTCTCATCATTCTCGGCTTACATTGGAAGAATTAGAGGCTATCATGGCACTTCCAACAAGCTCATGTTCTATGGCCAGCGTGATAGGATGTATGAAACACACTCATGGTTTTATCCGCACTCATCGTATTCTGCAAGAGAATATCCTACCGGTTGGAATGGCATTGACGGAGAAACTGAGCCGTCTGAAGTAGACTTCTTTTAGACTGTGACAAGAGGTCATCCTCAGTCACGCTGGACCTTTTAGGAGGGAGTACATGTATTGGATTAACCGTTAGGAATCTATTGACCCAGCATATCAATAGCATATCAACAGTGGTACCTAGCTACGAAGCTGTTGATGTAGATAATATCTGAACCTTCTCCAATTTCGCTCCATACTTATTCCTATGCTCTTATCTGCTCCTTTCCAGCTGCAACTGGCTTGGCATCGATGTCTCATCGATGTCCATCATCTTCTCGCAAAAAGGGAAAAGAGTGAAG
Source organism: Skeletonema menzelii (assembly GCA_036940005.1). NCBI lineage: Eukaryota > Bacillariophyta > Thalassiosirophyceae > Thalassiosirales > Thalassiosiraceae > Skeletonema > Skeletonema menzelii. The sequence goes on along the minus strand of JALLBH010000183.1, from coordinate 30,016 downwards.
ATTTTAAAATAAATCGAGCGATACCATAGCATCAATCAAACAAACTGTGTCACCAAGTCACCACTTTCATGCCATACCATGGGGCACGATCATAGCCACGGACATAGCCACAGCCATACCGGCTCGTCTCATTGCGACGAGGAGGTCGGCGGCCATAATCATGGAGAAGAAGAAAAGTTGATAAAAACTACCGAGCAAGAACGCCGGCAGGAAGTGTTGAGGAAACTGAAAACTGCATCGACTCTCTGCTTCGTCTTCTTCCTAATTGAGGTTATCGGCGGATTCTTGGCTGGATCTCTCGCTGTACTTTCTGATGCGGCTCACTTGGCGGCCGATTTGTCTGCATTTGTGGTGGCAATCTTGGGTTCGCACATTGCAGCTCTTCCAGCTTCAGAGGCCCACACATTTGGGTTGAAAAGGACCGAGTCTCTCGCCGCATTATTTTCTATGGTGAGCTTGGTCATTTTATCATTTGGTCTCGCTGTGGAGGCCTTGAGGCGTATGTATTTTATTGTTAACGGAGGGGAAGATGTTCAGAAAGTTGATGGGAAGTTGATGTCGACGATTGCTTTCATTGGGGTGATTGTGAACGTTATTCTAGCCTACGTTCTTGGTGAGGATCACGTCCACATGGTTGGTTCTGACAGTGGCTGTGATCATGGTGGGCATGATCATTCTCATGGCCATGGTGGGCATGATCATTCTCATAGCCATGGACACGACGAAACAAAATCTTTGGTCTCTCCCGAAAAGGGGGGGTATGCCTCTGTTAGTGAAGCTCAGCATACTGACGAAATAGTACAAGCAGATTCCGAGCGCAACGTCAATTTACATGCTGCCTATCTTCACGTCTTGGCTGATTTGGCCCAATCAGTTGTAGTATTTGTTGCTGGCTTGATCATTTGGTATAAGCCTACGTGGCAAATTACCGATCCAATTTGCACGCTCATCTTTTCAGTCCTTGTGTGTTGGTCTACGGTTACGGTTATTCGGTCCAGTCTATCTGTATTATTGGAGGAGGTTCCCCCTGGAGTAGAGTATGATGAAGTATGTGATGCAATTAAGAATGTGGCAGGTGTTAGCAATGTTCATGATCTCCATATTTGGTCGATTTCTCATGGTCAAAGTTGTTTGAGTGTGCACGCCACTGCAGAAAGTATCGAAGCAGCATACCAGGATATCAAGAAATTGTGCCATAAGAGGAAAATCACTCACTTGACCATTCAATTGCAACCCTCTACACTTGTGGATTGTGTTACATGCGTAGATGGGTCCGATCATCAGTGTCGTTGAGAGGTCATCATAATATATGTCACAGGCGATAATGGATGGTCGAGCTTTATATAGTTGTTATAATAGAAGGGAAAACAGAAAAATAGAAGAGGCCAATATAGTTGTTGCAATAGATTGGCAAATAGAATGTACGGTGCAAATGCAATAGATTGGCAAATGAAAATGCACGGTGCAACTAGGAGTGTAATATAACACAATAGAAAGATTCATTATTTTCATCAACTACAAATTATTTCTGCCATGTAATTTCCAATAGCCAAACTTGATGTTAACCCGGGTGATTCAATTCCCAACAAAACGTGTAAACCGGGGACACCATGATGCATCGGAGACGCAATAAAGAAATCTTTGAGGTCAGTTTCAGTATTTGTTCTTGACGGATGCCACAGTTTTGGTCGTATACCAGAGTAGTCGGCTACCAAGTTGCCGTCTTTTAGATCTGGCCAGTATTTTCGTATCGCTGCATAGAATGATTTGGCACGGTTTGGATCTACATTCATGTCAATGTCATACGGATTGGTCACACTTGCATCAATCCATTCCACGTCGGGTCCAAACTTTGTCGATCCAGATAGATCAATTGTTGCATGGACACCAAGACCTCCTCGTGGATCAGGCAGTGGATAGACAAGCCTTGCAAATGGTTGTTTTTGGTTTTGTAAAGTGAAGTAATTTCCCTTTGCGTAGTATTGTCTTGGTATCCGAGCTTCATTCTTCATATGAATATTGTCGGAAGTTTGCTCATTCCTTGATTGTAACAAGATGCCAGATGCAATCTTGTGTGAGTGCAATCCACAACAAACTATTACATTATCGCAGACGATCTCTTCTTGGTCCACAGTAAGTATTACATTTGATCCTGCTGATCTACCTCCTTCCACACGACAGTTGAGAGCCAATGTTGCGCCATGCTCCTCTGTATCAGCAAGCATACTCTGCAACAAGGAATGTGAATCAATTATTCCAGTGGAAGGGCTGTATACAGCGCCAGTACACGCTATGTTTGGTTCGTACACATCTGAGTACGGATCATTAATATCTTCATTGGAAACTATTCGCAAATCATGAACCCCATTTCCTTTCGCATGCTCTACAAGTTTCGGTAATCCATTATCTCGTTGATCAGCATCTGTTGCCACCAAGAGCTTTCCACATTGTTTGAATGGTATATCTCTCTCAGTACAATATTGATACAACAATTGTTTCCCCTCGACGCAAAATTTTGATTTGTAGGGCATTACTTTCCTATCATAGTATATGCCAGCATGTATGACTTCGGAGTTTCTCGAGCTGGTCTCAGATCCGATTGATGTTGCTTGTTCTAGTAAAAGCACTTCGTGTCCTTTTTTGGAGAGAGCACGGCCAACCGCCAAGCCTATTACACCGGCTCCGATGATCGCTGTTTGGATGTGATGCTGGCGTAATGGTGTAGTTGGTCGGACCATTGATGATTGCATACGTTGCACTATTACTATTCAGCTGCAAATAGTGGATATCGAAGGTCGATCTCTGATCTGATGGTCGGATCTTCTCTGCCGACGCGAAAATCAGTGTAGGAATTAGTACAAAAAACTCCGCCTCGATCGCATCAGCGCTTTTTCTTCGTTCATAGCGAGTCGTCATCTTCCATCTCAAGCATACCTACAACTTACCCAACACAGATAGCAACAACATCTTTCTATCTCTCTTTAGTTGTTATTCAAATTATAATCATGATTTCAATAAGTGGCAGCGTTGTCTTATTCATCTCTTCTGCTTTTCTTCAACAAGGCCAAGCACTTTCTGTTGACGGCCCGTCGCTTCTGTCGCGGCGCGCGGCTGTTTCGGCACTATCCACCGCTGCGATTTGCAGCTCAACAGCTTTAGCTCCTGCAGCAGCAAACGCAGCAACTGAAGACAAGCCGAACCGATCATTCCGCCGTTATCCTTCTATCCGATTTATTGCGGCATTGGGTGATCCGAACTCATCTAGTGGATCTGGAGTCGAAACGTGGGGACTATGGAGAGACGACCCAGGCCCTCGTGGGGTGTATTTGAAAGATTATGACCGACGCTTGAAATCAAATAACAACGTAGCTCCTGCCGGGTGGACCTTTGATCCCAGCGACTGGTGGGTTGAAGAGCATGGTTTAATAATGTCTACACCAGAACCATTGCCTAGAAAAAGTGTCAACAAAGAGACCAAAGAGATTATTCCAGAGAAGCAATATGTCGTGACTGGTGATCGTGACATCACAACAGTCTTGACTGTTAGGGATGATGGAACATGGGAATTGGAAAAGGGGACTCTCTATGATGTGACACATTTGCCGTGTCGGTCAGCAGCGTACAGAGGAGATGGTTGTGCACCTATGAATGCTAATTTGAAGGACTTCCCTGTGAAGCCAGGAGCCGAAATGCCTGTGATTAATGGATGTTTGAAGCAAGATTATGCAGTTCTGTTTGTTCTCGGCGAAGCTGTATGAACAAGCGCTCCGTATCCAAAAGGATCGAATCACAGAAAAGAGCTATAAGATGTAATGTATAGTGGACAAATTGGACTTATAGCATCCATCCCTATTCATTCCGTTGAAACAAAGTTGATCAATAAAATCATAATAACAAGCCAATCACAGATGTAGCTTTGAGGTCCTGCTGTATACCACTTCTTCTCGAATAACTACATATGTAAAGGACAAAAGGTCATGAAAAAAAAAGTAGCCCGAAACACCTGTGTCCTGTGTGTTGACCCCAAGCAAACAGGCTGCTTCTTGCACCTATGTACTTTGCTAGAGCCACCGTCTATGTTGTACTTTGGCTAAGTATTCGAGCCGAGGCGAGAAGACATCCAACCGAGCAACGACACGTACGTGTCTGGAAATCCGGACGCCGTCTTTTCGGCAAATCTGAAACGGAAGAATTTTTTCAACAAAACAGTTTATCACAACGCTGACATAATCTTCTACGTCTACGTCTACGTCACCATGTTGCCAGAGACAGAGAGAACAGTAGTGCCACCATCAACATCCATGGACGAAGAAGACGATGCAACTGAGCTATTATCCGAATCCCTCTTTCATTCTTGCATGTCGTCTTTTGACGACAACACAAAAGACGTGAACAAAGCCAGCGAGGAGGCGGAAGAAGAAAAGGCTCAAACTTCTTTGCCAGTTTCTCATATCCTCGCCGAGTCTCGTCAGCCTCAAGAAGTAACGGCAACGGAAACTGCGGCCTCCTCTGATGCGATTGATTTGACGGCAGTAGAATCAACAACACCTGAAGTGGCATGCGCAGAGACAAATAATTCAACAGGTGGTGTAAATTCCAATTTCACAAGCAGGGGCAGCAGCAACACTTCTTGGAGTCTCTTATCCGAATCGAAAGAACGGCCAACAATCCACTCTGTTACATTCAACCGAGATAGAACGTGTCTACTTGTATCTACATCTGTTGGTGTTCGTATTCGCACACTTGAATCTATCCATCTGATGAACGATGACGGTATCGACAACAATCAAAGCAACAACTTGACATGTGATGTACCTCTTCTTCCCGACGGTGCCACGTACAGTCAAATATTACACAACACGTCACTGATCGTGGTAATAAAGCCGTCAACTCCACGATGTTGCTATCTTTATAATGCAAAAAGTGCAGCGTTTCCATTGGCAGCTCTTCCCTTATCGGCAGCAGTGAAACGAGTAGAATTGACACGTCGAGTGTTGGCAGCATTAACCGTGGATGGACGAGTGCATGTGTTCCACATGGCGGATGATGGTGGAGATTTGACACAGCAATTAAATGATACGGAGAGTAGGAAAGCTCTACGGCCTACTTGGGTTCAAACTTTGAACATTATGCACCCATCCGACTCTTGCAGAAGTTTGACAAGAGGAATGGACATATTCAATGTTGGATCGTATTTTGATCTATCGTGTGAAGAAGAACAGCCATTGCTGGTTTGTAAGAGTTTCAATGGGACTTCAGGTACTATTAGAGTGTACGATCCAACAGTCGTAGAAGAGGTGAGCATCATCAACAAGAATAGCAGTAGTAATGTCAGCGTAGGTAGTGGTGCGGGATCAAACGCTTCGTCGTGGGATTATTATCAGAACACAACTCCAACCAAAAAGAAGAAGCGTCGAATCAATTTATTATGTACAATTGATGCTCATGAACATTCAGTCACTCGCATGGTGATTGGAAGTGCAGGAAGTCAATCATTTTTAGCAACAACGAGTTCGAAAGGGACTATAGTTCGACTATTTGGACTGCCACGCGGTGATTTCTTGTGGGAGTTTCATCGTGGCTCACGCTCGTGTCAATTTTATTCTCTTGCGTGGAGTGGAAATGCTGATCGCCTTGTTACATATGGCAGCAGCGGTACCGTTCATGTCTTCTGTTGGCCAAAGGAAAAAGACGTCCATAACAATGAGACAAGTAATAATATTGAACAAATCGAAGAAGGAAACGATTTCCAACATGTCATAGATTCTAGTACACGAAGTGGAAGCGTTTTCCACCCGCCAAAGATGTCATCGGAAAAGCCATTGCTACGTCGTATTGGAGAATCGATGAGACAACCTAAGAAAGCCACAGCTCCTAAGCCTTTGAAGAATCGATCATTTGCAAAGCTGAAATATAAACCACCGGCCGCATCTCTATCAAATGGTAAGAAGCGAAACCCCCAAAGTCAATCTGTTATAGTTTCTCTATTAGATAGAAGAAACGACAATGGTGCACTCGATAAGAATGATTTGGCTCAAAATGAAGGTACTCTGGTGATGTGCTCGATGGACGGAGAGCTGCGGCAGTATACACTTACAAATGACGGACATATTCAGCTAGCTCAACTTGAAGATGTCCTCTCGTGATACTAATGCATTATAGTGGTATTCTGATATAGCGAAGATAATTATTTTTGGATTATTCCTCTTCATCATCGTCACCTGATGGACCTTTTGATGATGGTACAGTGTAGATGAGTTTGTTTCTATCTGGAGTTTTGAGCTTCATCAGAGCAATTGGGCCAAGTTTCTTCCGGTTTGAACCGTCTTCTGTATCTTCCAACCATGCTTCACCTCTGCAAAATATCATTGCATCCTGGCTTTGCTCCTGAGAAGGCGTCATCACAGTATCAGTACCATCATCACCATTCATCAATTTGCTGGACATTCCGTCTAACATCCCTCCACTTGCCATCTTCCATGCATCTGATGAATTCGATGATGAGCCCGAATTTGGGCTAACAAGGCGGTTAATTTCCCCTTCAATTACAAGAGTCTGGCTCTTCTCTGGAGGCACGAGCAACCTCACACGTAGACGACTCTGTGTTACTGGTATTTCATCGGGATTTGACTTCCTCAGTTGAGCTTGAAAGAATTTCCAAGATCCACCAGCAGCCTTCTGCTGATACTCAGCATTTAAGATTGGGCCTCCTGCGACGCCACCATCTACTCTGAAAATAAAATTATCAGATGCCGATGAGAGTCCATCACCGTCAACGCTACTTTGCCCAAATGGAGACGAAACAATTCGCCAAATACCTGTGAAGTGAGGTTCAGACGGATAAGGGGGCAGAGATTCTTCAGTCGATGAGCTGTCTAGTGGTTGCACTGAAGTTTGACCCTGAGCAGTTATCTGAGGCTTTCCCTCTCGCAATCGTTTGAAAATTGGATTGTCTTCAATGCTAGGAAGTTCTTTGCTAGACTGTGTTGTTTGTGCGCTGGTTTCTGCCGCTGGATCGGGTGATGGTGGTGTTGCTCTACGATCATCGACAGATCTATCAGTATTGTCATCGATAACTCCTCTTTCAGCCCAAGGAGATACATACGCCGCCTCTCCCTCGACAGTGACCTCTCCTGTTTCCATACCAATGTCTATTTCAGTGAAATCCTCATTATCCCTTTCGACGTTGTCTAAATCGTTTATCCACTGAGCTTTTCCTTCTTCCCACTCTCTTTCTGCTCTTCGCTCATCCTCTCCCATTCGTTCCATTGCCTTTGCTCGCTCACGGCGTTCTTTTGCCATTAGTTTTTTATCTCCAGAAGGAAGATCCATACTAATATCATCACTCTTGGAACCAGCGTTATCTCCGAGACCACGCTTCCAATTTTGAAGTGCATCAGATGCTGGCACATAAAAACTAGACTCGGCTTCTCCACCACCGGGCACCATGCGGCGATATATTGCTACCGATCGCATCCTAACTCCAGGCTCTGGTAGAATGACTTCATCTTCGCCCCAAGCATCATACCAAAACAGAGGAGAGATCCCATCTAATCCCATGTCAATAGGTGATAGCTCTTCTTCCTCGTCACTGAGTCCCCTGCTCGCTTTTTCCTCCAAGGACTTCTCTAATTCCTGATAAAAATCAGTTGGCAAACGGACAAAGGGCACACGAGGTCTCCACTTCTTTTCCTTTTGTTTGATTGCTGCCACCAATGGATCATCGTAGTCAAGTTCTCCCCCTTGTGCCTCATCATTTGGCCATTGTGTTTTGCAATCGTATTCGCTTTCTAGAATGCTCTGGATTCTGTTTACTAATGCTTCGAGAGTTTCCCACCCACTTCGTGTTGCCGATGAAGCATCCGACCAATCATCTACTATAATGACACCGTCGTCTTCATCTTCTTCATCATATCTGCTTTGTTTGTTGTTTGTGTTTTTATCGTTGATGTTGTGCCCAACAGCATACAAAACTGAGTTGTCGTCTCCCTGCAGCTCCAAACCGCGGAAGGGTAGTAGGATCGGTTGTGTCATTTCTACCAATGGAGCATTTGATGATAATGATGATGCTGATGCTGTAGACACACTGTTATTGTCGGTCTCTTGTCCGTAAACAACTTCCATGATGGACCTATGAACCACACTCTCAAGAATTGTTTCCACATTTGGACCACTACTACTTCCCACATTCAAACCTAATGTACTACCATCTACATACAACAGAGGAAGTCGGAGCACTGCTGGCATGACACATGCACGAATCAATCGTGGGCAATCTCTCACCAATGAAGTTTGAATTGCATGCAGTGCCGAATGAAGTTCGGATGCATCTCCTAATGGAATTGCTATCTGATGTGTGTATTTGGAGTAGGGATCGTCATCGCCTGCATCATTTGCAAGTAAAGATCTGATGAAATCATTGTTGCTACTGTTGTTCTCGGTATTGCTTGATAGGAATGAAGCTGTACCACGTGAACCGTGGTCGTATGTGTTGTGCAGTGAATGTTGAGATCTGATGCTTGTTGGAGGGTTTTGTGTTGATAATGGCACTTTATTTATGAATGCAACCGATGACATCGATTTTGAATCAAAAAATATCGTCGCCGCTACAGCAGATAGGAAGACGGAGCGCTTTGTATTATGTGACATCATGATTGTTATCTTATGAACGAGCTGAGTTCTTCAGGTTACTTATCAACATGTGGAAAACGCTTCATTGCTATTAGCAAGGCCATCATCTTCAATCTTCATGAAACACATGCCACCTCAACCGCACAAAATTGCAGCGAGGATGGAGAAAGGGTAGGTAGATAGGTTGGCTTGGTGTACGTAAGTATGTACGTATGTTACCTAACCTCCGACTTAGTCGGAGGTTAACCTCCGACTAAGTCGGAGGTTATGTTTTCCATCGATCCGTTGCTCACACACATCATAAAATTACAATAGTGATCACTCTCTAACCCAAAATTTTGTGTAGAATCCATTTTTGAGGTCTTGGCGGATAAGCTGCTATTTGCACTATCATTTTGGACGAAGACAGCCACAATTTCTGGATGTGCTATGTGCTCACTGTGCAAGGTACCTACTGCAACGGTGAAAGTGTACAGCATTCCTGTTGTATGGAAGCAAGTGTAACATTTATTTCGCTGTTTCTTATTGTTTAATTCTACTGAAATGCATCTTCACCATCGTCGAAGAATATTTGTTCCTTGGGTTCATCTTTCTTGGCAGCTTCTTTCTTTTCAACAATACTCTCTGAATCTTCATCTGCCAGAGCTCCACCACCAAACATACTCTTCAATGTCTTTTTTGCTTGTAATCGTTTCCTCTCAGCATCGACAAAATACCTCATTAACTCTACTCTATCATCATGATCATTTGCTTCAAGAATCTTTTGCATAGATAATGTCTGCTCAAGCAACAATGGTTTCAATTCCGAAGTCATTCGTTTTTGCAACTCTGCCAATTCCTCTTGGAGTTCAGGGCTAAGATCTTGAAATCCAATAGCAGACGGCAACTCTTGCTCTTCATCTCCATCCCCCATTTCCTTCTTGAGGAATTCTACCAACTTTTCTTGGAATTCTTTTTGCATTTCATTCTGTCTCGCGACTAATCGCTGCTCGGCATAACTTTGCCACAAGCGGATAGATGTCCACAAATTGGGATCAATATCTGTGCCATCTGCAACTCCGAACGACTTGACTGATGCACGGGTAAACCGTACATCTTCCGTGAGGTCGTGCTGCAATTCGACGAGATCGGAGAAGGATTGACTTAATGCTTGTTCCTCCGGACTCTTCTCAGCGGCATCAAACGCTGCTGCCTTTTTCAATTTTGCAACCATACTTTTAGGTATCGACTCATCCATTGATTCATCTGAATCGTTGTCATTCTTCTTTTCGTCCAAGTGGCCTGTATCGTCAATAATTGTTCCTTTCACTTTCAAATATGTGTCCCTACTNATTCTTCTTTTCGTCCAAGTGGCCTGTATCGTCAATAATTGTTCCTTTCACTTTCAAATATGTGTCCCTACTTTCCCACGCTTCTGGATTCAACACCTTGTGTAGTTTCACCCTGCCAGTGACACGATGGTTGCAAATGTACTTAACTCGATCAGCAGTCATTTCACTAACCTCTTTTAATTCTTCAAGAGAGAAGAGGACACCAACTTGAGCAAATCTTCCTTCCTCGTTTGGGTGGCTCATGGACACAACAAATCGCTTGGACCCATTCATTAAGATATCATTGTACATTTGTCGATAACGCGGCTCAAAGATGTTCAGGACATGTTCTGAGTTGGGCGTGTAGACTACCCCACCCAAAGGAAAGAGAGGTAGAGTTTCGGCAGAGTCATCTTCGTCATCAGCACTGCTCATGGATGAGTCAAATACAGAACGAGAAGGATCCGCATTATAAACGGAGGGAAGCCATCCTACACTGTTGATTCCTCGAGATAGAGGATTATTTTCATCGTCGTCGTCTTCTACCATATGAAGCTGTGGACAGTTCATGGAGCGCCCAATTTTGTTCATTTTGGCTTCTTTCCATGATGATGTGGTCAAGAGAGCATTATTGATGCTTGACGACGGAGCCACAAATGCAGATGTGATCGACGACGATGCGCATAGGAGCAATGAAAGATGAAGAGCCGTCATTGGATGTTGTAACTATGGTATGTATGTGAAGCGATGGCAGCGTATGATGAGACCTCTTCGATGGAAGTCGAGCTGCAGTCAGAGTACGAGTTTATGTGTATGCCCTTTTGCCGGAGGGATAGGCGAGATGATTGAATAGATAGAGCGGAGGAAATTCTGTGCGACGTCGTCGCGTCGCCGAGTCAGTAGGTCTTTCCACGTGTAGGTGTCTGCAGGCACAGGTCTGGCACAGGTGAAGACTTCTACATACGATCCTTTTTATCCTCTACACTGAAATGAAATATATATCTTTCTTGGTGCTTCTATGGAATTAAATTTCAAAGCTAATCACAATTGCATCAATGGAAGATAACAGCAGCAAACCACAAAGTTGGCAGGGATGGGCGGATGAGGAACGAAAGTTCGGATTAGAAATGCAACAGCCATATTCCAAGTTTGTGCTTACCGGTCAAAAATCGATTGAATCAAGAGCATACCCACTCCCAGAGGCTTTAATAGATGCCAAGATCGAAATACTGCAATCCGAAAGGGGTCAAGATGGAATAAGTTCGGTGCCTGATAGAGTTACACTTCATAAGTCAAGGGAGAACAGTTCATCGAGTCAATCTCCTTTGCAGCGGATAGGATGGGTGAAGTTTGTAAAATGTATTCAATATACTTCGCGAGAGAGATTTGAAGCAGATCAAGAAAAGCATCTAGTGGATCCAAAAAGTGGATATGGCTGGAATGATAAGCGGGAAATGTATGGTTGGGTTGTTGGTAGTTTTCAGAAACAAGAGGCAGAAGATGCAGATGGAGGCATTGTTGATACAGTTGCAGTACGACGAATGAGGTCTCTCTTTGAGATCATTACGACATGAGTCAGTGCGCAGTTGTTATTGTTTGCATCTTACATCAACGTTCCGTTCCAACCTATCGCATTGATATCTTCAACTACTCATTTTTCAAGACATGACTCGATCAAAAGTGCTAGAGTACAGTTTAAGTGTACTTTTGTAATCCAGCATAATCAATTTCCATTATGGCGACAACAACTTTTTCTCCTGCATACTCGGAACATTTAAATCCAAGAAAATATTTGCCTGATCAATGTTACTCTCTGAGTCCAATAGATTCTTCCTCAGTCTTGCCGCGACAGAGTTGGCCTCAGAGACAGTTGCATTTGAACTGACACAAATGTTGGCATCCACCCGTATAAGAACAGTGTCCTGATAATGCACCGTGACGCCCTCCACTGACTTAACCTCTGAATCTGCTTCAAGAATTTCTCGAGCAGCACACTCAACTTCAGTAGCACTCATTTGGTGTTCCACGTCACTATCTTCAATGGCACTGAGGAGTGGACAAAACACAATGTTGTCTCCCGTTGCTCTAACTTCCACGTCTAATACTCCACTCACTTCGGATAAAATTCTTACCCGTATACGCTCTTCGATTGCCCTCATTGCAGATGCTGACAAGTCAGGAGGAACAGTAACCTCCACATCTACCAAGGCCGATGATCCCACTTGTCGAGCTCTCACACGAGTTACATTTCGAATGTCCGCATCTGCCGAAGCAATCATTTCAACCTCCCTCACAAGTTCTTCATCTGTAACCGCATCAGTGAGTTGTTTGACTGACTCTCCCATAATTTCAGCCCCGGTCATTGCAATCATTCCTGCCACCAACATCCCCGCGGCTGGATCTGCCGCTAAAAATCCAGGCACTGCCATTGCAAGGCCAATCGAAATTAATGCCAAAACAGACGAGTATGCATCCGATCTGTGATGCCATGCATTGGCAATCACCACCTGTGAATTAAGCTTTTCTCCCACCCTCCTGGTAATTCGATATAGCCACTCCTTGGAAACGATTGACATGGCCGCCATTACCAAACAGGGCCAGGTTGGGATTTCCACCAACTTGGCTGCGGCGGTTGCACCCTGCAACTTTTGCACGGCTAGCACCTCTATAAACTTTTTATAACTCGAAATACCCACCGACAATCCCGTCCCCAATAACGTCAATGATAAAAATAAACTTCCCACACTTTCAAACTTTCCATGCCCATACGGATGATCATCATCGGGAGGAAGACGTGCAATTTGTACTGCCCACAATGTCACAAAGTCAGAGAACAAATCACTCAACGAATGTCCAGCATCCGCAATTAGTGCGGAACTATGACACATGATCCCTACTGCTGCTTTACCCGCACTTAGTAACAGATTTATAATCACTCCAAAGAAGGTGACCTGATCTGCGGCATTATCATTTTTGAAGAAGTAATCTGCCGATAGCGGTGTGGAGTGTTTCAACATGGACAGTCTCCATTGATCACCCTTATTAATGACAGCCTTGGCTTCATCTCGAATGGAGTCGAAAATTGCTAATATTCCGGAAAGGAGGATGAATGCCCCGAAATCAGTCTTGGTAATTGCCGTGAGAGGATTGACGAAGCGCTGTGATGATGCCTTGGCAGCTTTCAGTAATGCAGGTAGTAATGTGATGAGTCCGGCGAAGAGGATGCGCGTAGGGCGTCGTCCTAACATGAAGAGGAGCTTTCCCCTCCAGCCTCTTGGGACTAGATAGTTGCTTTTGTTGTTGTGATTATTGGATTGATGTGAGTGGCTGTGATGGTGGTGATGGGAGTGTGAGTGTCCCATGTGCATTGACAGACTTGATGAGCTCAAATGTCTCTTCTTCGTCACCCGGAAATTTTGATTCTTTACATGTACGCTTCCAACATTGTTCAGAGAGAATGTTCTTGCAGGCACAAATGCCATTGATGTCGATTGTGTTCGACATGTATATGAGGTTCTCATTGTCGTTGCTAGCGACGTTGTTGAGTAGGCATGCACACATGATGTGAAGATGAAGCTGCAAACGAAAAGTGACGCAGCCGCCGACACGGACGACCTATACGGCGGCATTTCTAATGTTGTTATTCGAGGCCGTCGCTACGCTATATAACTACTTTGTCGTTAATTTCGCCACCATTGATGTGATTGGTGGGAAGTGGGAAATAAATAAATGCCAGATGCCAACTTGAATTCAAAATCTTTGAAAATGGAGCGAAGTGAGCGAGCGGTGAGCGACAATGACAGAGAAAAAAATAGAGATAGAGAGGCGACAGGCGACAGCGGCGACTTGGTCAGAAATATTGAGTTCGAAGTGCTGTAATGGCACCATGTCTTCCAGTAGTAGGAGAAGCAGACGCACTGCCGCCGTCGACGATATTGAAGCAGCATCTAACGACAATGACACCAGCAGCAGCAACCCACGCCTCCAAGCAATTAGGGAACGAAGCCGCGCCGTCGCAGAACGAGAGGCATCACGATTGGCAAGGCCTGAAGCATCCTTGGCATCACATAAATTAGGTCATGCATCCAAATCCAAGAGTGCTGTATCATCTACACCGTTCGGGCAGCTCATGAAAACTACAACAAAAAGTGGAGGTGGTACCACAAATAATAACGAAGCTCAAGAGTGGTGTGGACCATTTAGCGTGGCGAGACAGATGATTGCAGCTCGAGAAGATGCAAGAAGACTTCGTCTCCAACAAACAGAAGAGGGTGAAAATGACAATAAGGAACATCACCCTCTCGATCATGTTATGGAAGAAGCCAGATTAGAGCAACAGCGGAAAGACAATCCATCAATGAATTGGATTTCACGTCGTCATCGGACAGATGCAACAAACAATTCAAACTATTATGTAAAACGGAGAAAGAGATTCCATAAACAGAAAGAACTCATGGGCATTGGGGGTAATTCTGTACCATCTCTTTTCCGCCTTTGCATCAATTATCTCGTTGATAATTTTGAACATGTCGATTCACTTGGACTTGTAGATCATTCTATCCGAGTTGCATTATGTGAGAGACTTGTGGCACAGGGAAAGATGAATGGTGCTGCATTCGATGTTTTGGCTGAAGAGGGTGTGGAGACTTTGGAGTTGGTCGATTGCGCTCAAGTGACACAGGACCAATTTTGTGATGCAATCAAGGTTCTAATACCCATTGGATTAAGAGCAATATTACTCCAGCATTGTGGGAGATGCTTTGGGGGGCAGGCTGTGAAGACTATTGTAGATATGAAGAGCGACGACATCCAGTTGTTTGCACTTTCGTTGTCCGGTGCTTACTTACTTTCTGATGATGACTTAGCTCGGTTGATTGGTGCAACTTCGCATTCGCTTACATCAATTGACCTTACGGCATGTCCTTTGGTTGGACCTCAGTTTTGCAATGCTATAGGTCAACATTACGCATCTTCCTTTGATGACGTAACACATTGTTTGTTGGAGCTATCGTTGGAGGATATTCCATTGAAGAAGGAAGCATTACTCTCACTGGGCGCTGCATCTGATGCACTACGGAACTTGAAAAGTTTGAAACTTAAATCCATTGAGTCAGTTGATGATGAGGTGGTTGAAATTATCCTGAATTCCATTGATGAAGCTTCTTTGGAAGGAATAGATCTCAGCAGCAATACTCAACTTACAGACGAAGTGCTATCTAGTATTAGGCGACGTGGTACAAACTTGCGATCATTGCAGTTGAGCGGGCTGAGGAACTTGTCTGCCATCGCCCTCGAAGCATTCTTCACACCAATTGATGACATGCCGTCACCTCCAATGTTGAGAAAACTTGATCTTTCCCATTGTTCGCGCGATGAGATTAATGATGCAGTCGTTATGCTGGCTGCGAAGGCATCTTCATTCCGATCATTGGCCGATGCAGTTAATAGCGAGATTGAGATTTCATCATCCGTAAATCCTGAAAACCTTGTTTCAGAAATCACCAATTCTTTAGGACTTGTTCATGTCAATGTTTGTGGTTCGAGTATCTCGGATAAATCTATGGAAATGCTCTCAGCAACTTGCAAGTCATCGCTAGAGGAGCTTGATATTGGCTTCTGTGCCAGTGTGAGCGACAAGGGTCTTGGATACCTGGTATCCAAAGTTGGCAGGCAGTTATCAAAAATACACGTCTGGGGATGTGCTCAGATCACCGAGGACTTCCTCGATGGACATGATCGATTAGACGAAGGTGGATTGGAGATTGTTGGGGTGTGGATGAAGAACGGAGGTGGCAGATCTTTGCGTTAAACAGTGTACATAGCAAACATGAGATTTTGACTCCACTGACGACTTTTTCTCTAGCTCTAATCATGTTCATGTAGCACTTGTACTTCGAGTTTTTCTTCATCACCGACCAAAGGCTAATTGATTCTCCATCCTTGTCACCGAATGCTGTTGCATTTCTGCCTCGCCGGATAAAGATTTCACATCTTGCACATTTCTCACTCTCGCATAATCGACGAACGTAGCATACCCCGTTTTTTACCCTCGATCTTTTTTAGCCACAAGCAAAGCAGGCCGACGCCAAAAAAGCAATCAGTGTCGATTGGACGACATCAACATGATGATGTCCACTTACGGCAACGCCCTCGCCAACCCTGGCGCAGGGACGACCAACAGCAGCAGTAATGACCCTTACCTCCAAAATGACTTTTACCCGCTCCAACTTGCCTCCTCTGAAATCCTGTCGGCATTACGCGCCGATGAATCCGCCCCCGATGCCGACTTGTACCGTCGCCTCATCAGTTCGAGTGGCGTGGGCGCTCATCGGTACCATCGTGTGGAGGGGTGTGGACTGGGCCATTCTTTTTCTTCGAGGAATAATTTTGACGGTGCAAGGAGTTCCTCCGACAAGTCATCATCGAATAATAATAATGGAGCAGCCAGCGCATCGAAACGGTCGTCCCAACAGAGCCAAAATCCAATGAGGATGGGTAACAATGTCATTGGATCGCCTCTGGGTGTGCTCCGCGGAACACGTCAATTCGGTAATACCAACACTGCATCGTCGTCCAGCAACTCTCCGCCAAGTAGTAACGATCCAAATAATTCACAACAAATGAGAATGAACCAGCCGCCCCAACAACCGCCCACGCCATACCTACAACATGATAGATCCATTCCCCTCCCAGGACAATTGGCAGATGAGGCAAAGAAGGCCAAGTTATCCTCGCTCATGGGACTGTTGCCCGAGGCGGATTTGGTATGGGTAACGAGTGATGATAAGCTCTTTTTATGGAGTTATAACAGCAGGAGCAGTGCAACAACAACAACATCATTATCATCACAAACTATCAATGAAGATTATTGTTCCTTCACCGTACCAAGTGGTCAATGCATCGTATCTGTTGGATTAGTCCATCCAAAGTCAAATGTATTTACAAAGGCGGTAGAATGGTGTATTGTTGTAACGACACCCGAAGAAGCGATATTATGTGCTTTGGCCAAGGAGAGTACTGAACAAGCACAACAACAACCACAAACACAACCTCAGAGTGCCGATGATAATGCTGCTTATGCCACCAATGGAGGGGGGTTCCGTCATGGGAACAGTTCATTACGTCTCATTCCAACTCGATTTGTCTTACCGACTGATTCTGTACCACTCACTTCCATTTGTAGTACGAAGGAAGGGAGGATATTTATGGGTGGTGTGGATGGATGTGTGTATGAAATGACGTATGAGGGAAATTCTTCCAATTCGACTGCATCATCGTTTGGTTTGGGAAAATCGACTTCGTCTTTTTTGGGTGGGAGTGATGAGATGGAACGTGCGATTGATGACTACTTTGATGGACGGGGTGTACTTACTCTATCAAATAGTAATGGTGGTGGTAGTGCGAACAAGTTGTCAGAGCAGGTTGTAGTGGGAGGCAAGAGGGTGTTATCTGCACTAACGTTTGGGTCACTTGATGGTGACAGTTATGGAGAACAACGACGATCGAAATGTCGTAAGATCAATCATTCTTCGACGGCACCAGGGCTGGTTGCATCGGTTGTCCCCGGAGCGATTGTTCGTGCAGCTAGTGGAATATTTGCATCGGGTAGTGAAAGTGCCGCAAGGAAGGGAGGACCAATCGTTTCAATGATAATGGATGAAGATCGCTTGTGTCTCTACACGTTGAGTTCCAAGGGTGTGATTTGTTCGTATGATCTAGCGCCTGTTCCCAGTGGGAGTGGTTCCAATGGCACAGCTGTTTCGCAAGGAGATTTCAACTCTGTAGCACCGCCGAGATTAGCTTGTGTTTTTAATGCGGTGGCATCTGCCAAGTTGTACCTTGACTCGGTATCACGTGGACGAATGTACCCACCCTCTACGTCACAGTCGGTTGAGTTGGGTACTATTACATTTCCAGGAGGCAATGCGTCAGCCCAGGCAGGTGTCGGAGGAATGGATGGTGCTCGTGCCATTCTCAAGCGCCACGATCAGGAAATGAGGTTGGTGAAAGCTTCATCCGCTGGTTCTTCCTCGAAAGCAGCACAAAATGAAATGAGCTATGGTACAGGTATACTTCATCCTGTGTCCATTCATCTGGTACCGGGTAAAGAATCGAAATCTTTGACTCTTGTGGCTGTAACAGGTGGTGGATTGAGGTATTACCTTTCGTCACTTGCCTCCAATTACATCAACCTGGCTCAGTCAAACCAGGGAGGTTTCGATTATTCAATGAGAGGTCTTGATCCAAAGCTGGCCCGCACTCGGCCTAGCAAAAAGATGACCTTTTGTCATATTCGTGCCCCACCACCGTATACATCTGGTGATGGAAATGACGGTTTCCGTTTTGAGTTGGCACCCTCAGCGGTGAATATGCTTGGCTCTTTGGCAGGAGGAGCGAATGTGGGTATCCCTCCAGGTATTCATGATCTTCAAAGTGGGAGGTCAACAAAGTTTGCAGGCGCCGTTGGTGACGTTGTGAAAAGTTTCTATGGGAATGGAATGTTTGTACTAGCACTGGATATTGATAAAAACAACTCAAAGAGCAACGATGGATCATCACGTGGAAACTCTTTCCCAACTCCATCCACTGAGAAAGGTTCAAGAAAAGTAGCCGGAGATGCAATTGTTACGGTGTTACCTGACTTTGCTGCTAGGGTAACCGACTCATTGACGGCTACCAATTCGTCGAAAAATCCGTCATTGATTGCTGCAGGTGGAATCAGTGAATCTATTTCGCTACCTATGACTGGATATGAAGGTACTAAATCTCCAGTACTTTCAGGAGGTAGAACATTTGACATATCAACAAATTCAAACGCAAAGTCCTCCCTAGTGGCGTTGTTTGTGAACTCTGAGACACCTACGGATGGTGAATTGCAGATAGGTTTGACAACTTCGTTCGTCCCGCAAAGAGTTTACCAACGAAGAAGCAGCCAAAGTAATGGAACGTCGTCATCACTAGTTGTTTCGTATGATAGAGGGAGTGGTGTATTTTCCTCGGCGCTGTCGGCGCTATCAAATTATATACGCAGTGGACAGGGTTATGGCTTTGAAGTTGGTACCGTCGCGTCCGATCCTAATGGTTTAAGTCCTTCCGTGTCGTACAGAGTATCACTTCGACATGGATGTGATTCTATTGGATTCAGTAGGTCTTCAGAAGAAGTTGTGACGTCTACAAGGAACGGAATGGGAGGGAAAAGTACTCCTCGCTCCGCAAATAAATCCGAAAAGCTTCCATCGTGGATGTTGAGACCATCTGCCGCACCACTAAATTGTCAAGCAGCTCAACATCTCAACCTACCGGGCACTGGTACGACACTAGTCCTTAATGCTGGAGGCTTGCACGTGTTCAACAATTGTTCACTTTTGGATAACTTTGCATCTGCTCTTATGCGTGCCACAAATAATATTGCTGGAGATAGCACTGTTCGTAATTTTTTTCTGAGTTACGGCTATGCAGAAGGGTGCGCGATGTGCTTCGCTCTTGCCACGAGTCACTCAAGTAGCGAAACTCTGCGAAGCAACGCGTGTCAAGCTGCATTCTGTTACGGACGATCACCAGAAATGAAGCTTACGGGACCTTCGAATGGCGACGGTATGGATCCCATTAGCTCGTTTTCGTTCCAGCCATCGTCTCTTTACGAAGGCTTGATCAAATTCATGTCGCGCCTCTTGCGTCCTTTTTGGTATAAGCCTGCAGTTGTCGTCACTGAAGGGCGACCCATACAGAGCAAGTCAGCTTATGCGAATTACTATTCGCGACTTCCTGCAAAAGTGGAGCTTTTATTAGACGATATTACGCTTGATGAAATCCAACGCCCACTGGTAATGCTGCAGGACTTGATGAAGTCCAATTTTCCTGCGGTGAGGTCTATCCCTGGTGCTTCGCAAGGGGATGCATCCGATCATATGGATGTTGATGGTGACGGATCCGCTGGTCTGATTACTCGCGCTATGCAGAATCAAAGTCGTGCTTCGCAGCTTACGAGTAATTCATCTCAGGTTCACTATGCATCAGAGAAAGAGCGACGACGAAAGGCTTTCAAAACTGAGGACCGCAACATGCACTCAACCTATCGCCTGCTAAGTAGAACAGTTCAAGTGCTAAACCTGCTTTCTTGTCTGAAGCAAGCACATTCGATGTCTACCTTGCCAGAGGTCCAGTGGGGTCTTGTTCATGGTCTCACATTTTATCAGCTTGTCACAAGTCAAGAGGGCCAACAACGGATTGAAACACTTCTCAACGCACTCGTAAGTCAAGGAGACAAAACGCTTTTGAATCGTATTTCACAAGATGGAGATCGGCTAGCGCAAACACTTTCGAGACAGTGTTATCTCTTCTTCTCATCTGCGTCAAGGCTTACATATCTGGGATTCAAAGCTGCCAACGATGCCCTCTCGAGACCGATATCGTCTCCACAACGAGGTCTGTTGGCAAACAAGGCAGCAGCATTTTTGCGCGCTGCATCTAGGCACTGGCATGACCCTGCTCTTGTCTCAGGCCGAACGAATAGCTCTGAAACATGGGTCGCTCTTGCAAACGGAGCACTTGATGCTGGTAGTCCTCTTGCTCGCGCTGCTGAGGTGCTGATGGCATTAGGGCAAGTGGAAGGGCTTGTTGATGTGTGTTTGATATGCGCTGCAAACTTCGGTGGTGTGAAGGTTCCCCGCGATGATAGGAAGGAGCTCGAGGAAGAGGCCGCCAACGCTGTCATGGATTGGGAGAAGGGATTGTATCACCGTCCTGCAAATGGCCCTACTGGAGATGACGTCGATCCGAGGTCTTCGGGATCCCAGTCAATTGTATCTGGGATGGACGTCACTCCAGCTGATGCATTGAAAACATGCCATGGCATCCTTTTCTACTACATATCAAAGCTTCTTAATGAAGGTGGCCCGGCTAACAAAACCTTAGCAGAAAACTTGGTCGCTGCATGCGCGTCGTCTTCAGATGTCAAATTCCTACACTCAATGTACGAACATTTGTTATCCACCAATCAAGTTGAAACTGCCTTGAGGATAGATAGTACATCACTTGAGATGTGGCTAAATAACGAAAAGAAAGACAGTCATCTTCTCTGGAGATATTATTCATTCCATGGTCGGCACTTTAGTGCAGGAGAAATAATGCGAAAGAAGGCGGTGGACCCGAATGAACAAGTCCCTTTGGCACAACGTATAGAATGCCTAACACGCGCCGCGAACTCATATCAATCGGCAATGCAAAGAAACCTTCCTAACGCAAATATGATGAGAATGATTAATGGATATGATCAAAGGAAAAACCGCGCACTGCAAGAACGACAGGTGTCCATCGAAACTCTGAAAGCAAGTAAGAAAGAGACTGAAGAGAAACTTGATATTGCCAAGATTCAACAGCGCGTGCTTACCACAGTTGACCAGTCACAGAACGTTGATATGGAGTCAGATAAGGTGGATGCACTGAGGTTCCAGCTTGTCTCTGTCTCGGATCTCTACAACGACTATACTTGCCCCTTGAATCTTTTCGATGTATGTCTGCTCATTCTCAATACGTGCCACTACAATAATAGTGACAACATTGAAACTCTTTGGAAGAGTGTTATTTGCGAGGAGATTCTACCATGCCAAACAACATCGGCGATTGCAGTATCTTTCTTGACACAACTCAAGCAAGGGAGTACACTGGAAGAAGAAACCGTTATGCTGTCGGGTGATTATGGAAACAATCTTCAGAGCTTTGACAATGGAGAATGGATTCCACGTTTGCGTAACCGTGTGACTGCTTTGGGGAAAGAGCTTTACGGCAAAGGAGCAGATTACACCGTTCCACTAGACTTGATTGTTCAGGCACTGGAAGGGCTTCGTCAGGCATACAGCGAAATACACAAAGAGAACAAGATGTATCTATCTTGGCCGATCGAAACAATGTTGAACGTGGGCGTTCCATTTGATTCTCTGTATCAATCATATGATTCTCTTTATGTGGAACTAGATGGCACTAACGAGACTGCACTACGTATCCATTGGCTGGAAGGAATACACGAATTGCTCAACATGTGGGTCAATGAAGCATTTTCTAACTATGACAGCTCTGCAAGCAGTCAGGGAAGCAACGCATCTAGCCAGCTTGCTCAAGCAGTCAAGAATGGAGGTCTCGTTGGACGTATCAAGGCTTACAACGCTACCCTTGAAGGATTGGTTGACGAAAACAGCACTGCTATCGACGAGGTGAAGGCTGGCTTTAGTGAGGTGGAAGAGGCTATCAGGAAATTATTTTGAACAGAGGCCTCGGCTTAAATTTTAGAGATGACATTTGATTACATAAGTACATAGCTGTTGCTTCTTGCACTTCTTACTCAATCTGTACCTCTGCTCTGCTGGATAAACTCAGGCGCTATTCGTATCAAAACTCCGTTTCACATTTACTCGAAAGTAAATATAATGAACTCTTCCTACATCAAGTTGAGTGCTGCATTATACATAAAGAGAGGACTCGAATAGCTTCATCATGTCTACATTTATTCTGATCTACAACTCAAGAACATTTAATACAAGTCTTGCACAAAGCAATGAACACCGTGGAGCTCTATCTATACATTTCCACTTTCATTCATGACGAAGATTGCCTGGGACAAGCAACCAAAGTCCCAACCTTGAACTTTTTCCATTCTTTCCGAGCACGACCGGAATGAAATCGCATATCTTCAGTACAGTCCGCAGCTCCTCCAGATTTGCGTAGTATTGTTTCCGTCCCACCTGGGTGTGATCGTATATATGGCGTAGCATCATAGATTGTGTCACCGACAAGTATCCAGGCGGATTCGGCATGATTGTGCCGTTTCAGCTGGCACATTGTGTAGGTATTCTGTGCGCTGCTACTGTTCTCTGGCGATTCTCCAGAGCATATGATTGAAAAGAGTGACCGTAGATTGGGAGAGGATCCCATTCTTGGCATCGCTGTAGCATTTAGTTTCTTCTGACATGATGTGCACGAGTTTGCATTGTTACACGTGTCTCTACAGCAAGGACAAGCGTCGCATTGGACACGATGATTAAAGTTATTTCCTTGGCTAGGGCCAGTTGAATAGCAACATTCAAGAGGCCCTGATTGTGGTATAGATGATGTAGCGATCGCCATTGTACTACATGTACACATTTGAGTTTTAGCTCAGCAGCAAGTTCTTCTCTCTCTTTCTCTTTATGAGATGATGATACTCCACATGAAATTAAAATGCAACACGCCCCTTCTTCGCTCTACATAATATTATGATCGACACAAACACTTCTTCATTGCAGAGGCAGAGAGGAATAGGATGCCACATCGCGCATCTGTGTGAATGAAAGCGAACTCGTGGCCGGCACATTTGGTCGCGTGTCGGGGCGTGTGCCCTTTCTCGTGATTTGGAAACGGAATAAGGATAAAAGGGGATAATATCTCCTTCTTTAAGAACTTAAGTAGGAAAGTACTCGTATGTAGAATAGACGCACATATTAGTAACTACATTAATACGTACGTTGAATTTTCAAAACATACCAGCCGCAAAATGCTTTTGTAGCAAAATGGCAATGCGGCGCGGGGGCATACAATACATCATATCGTAGATAAGAAGTTATGGCAATACTATTGCTATTATTGATGGGCAACTGATGATATTATCGGCAGGTTGTCTGGCAGGTCCTACTATCAACTACCAATAGTACGCCGAAATGGAGGAGGCAATCATGAAGCGGAAGAGAAAATTACGTAGGATCAATGAACGTACACCTTCTAACGGTGCATCTAAATCATCTTCAATCCACTCACCTCATAACAAACCTGATGAAGCATCTACCCGTCGATCGAAACGATTGAGGAAAAAAATGGGCTCAAAAATGAAACAATCCACCAATAATTACAGACCAATTGATACACTTCCTAATGACACTCTTGCGAAAATTCTGTTTGGTGGATTTATCAACCTAACCCCCCTACAACTGGCAAACATATCATGTGTTTGCGAACGGTTCAAACTAGTGGCGGATACATCGGTGGTCTCATTGGATCTACGCAAAGCAAAATTACCGCTACTCAAGCATGTCATCAATCGATACACAAATTTATGTCATTTAGACTTTTCAGACAATCGAGAATTTGGTTACAGACATATGCAACTCTTATTGCCAGTAAGAGAGAAGCTTCAAAGCCTCAAGTTAAGAGGTACCAAAATTTCAGACCTGTCAATTATGTCATTCTTTGGCGTAATCACACGCGATAGCTGCTTTCGTCTTGAGGTGCTAGATTTAAGCCGGACAACGATATCACAGAAATCAGCTGTGACAATTGCTACCTGCTGTCCTCGTCTCAAAAGTCTCAGATTATCTACCTGCAAAGGCATCTCTGACGCATTCCTTGAATGCGTACCAACACAATTCACCAAATTGCAAGCATTAGATGTATCAATGTGTCCGATTACAGTGAAGGGTTGTCAAAGTTTATTTCACGCACAATCACTTCGCGAAGTGGATATTAGTGCATGCCCTGAATTGAATAAGCATGCTATTCGAGCATTGGTTACAGGGCTAATCGAGTGCGATGAGAAGGATGCACCCGATAATGTTGAAGTACTAAACGAGACTGAGTTGCGACAGAGGACTTGCACGCGCAGAGTCAGTCAATTGATTTCAATATCTGCGCAGTACATGAAAGAACTTGATTCTAGCTTATTGGATGACATGACAGTGTCTGCTCCACATTTGAGAAGATTGGATCTTCGCCATTATCACGATATCGACAACACTGACCTGTCGCCAATCAAGATTTCGCTTCGAAAGTTGCAGGAAAATGGAGTCCATGTGGCATTCTCCTCCAGACAAAATAGTATTGGTACGACAACATTGAATAATTAATACCTCTAACCTCTTTCACATGCCATCCATCTTATCTAGTTCAAGTTTTATCCAACTAATCATTTCAGTAAGACGAACTTTGTCATTTATATAAGTGTATCCAAGAAGTGCTTCAAACGCAGTCGAATCTTGGTACATTGACTCTCCTCCCTTCCCCTTCTTTCTTGCTGTTAAACTTGCATTTCGACCACGGGATAGAACTGTTTGTTCAGCGGATGATAATGAGAACTCATCGATAAACTTTTGCAGCAGCTTCGATTGTGCTTCAGCTTCGTTGATGATTGTTTTGTTAGAATCAAGCTCCATCAAGCCAATAGACAAAACTTCGTATCTTTCGATATTATGCAGTACCTACTCACCATTAACCAACCCCACCACTGTATTCTGCAACACTGGCATTCTTCTCTGTGGCCATACATAACGTGACCTAATGAATAGCTCGAATACAACGTCACCTAAGTATGCGAGTGACGATGCGCTCATTTGATCTGGTTGTGCTGAGGATATCGGAGACATCAGCTCGGTGAATAGATCACCGTTGCTCTCTTGTAATGAACTACCGTTGGTATGTTTTTTTGACCTCAGTGTCTTCTCACGTATAACAAGCCCATTCGAACGTTGTTTCAGCTGATCATGATGTACTTTTTGTCTCGATGTATGTGAATTGAGTTTAAAGGTGTGTCCAGGAGATGAAAAGGCAGAGACATAGGCGAGTAATAAAAGCCATGCCAAGGTCACATGTATGTTAAGATGCAATGTCATTGCCAATAAAATAAATGCCCACTGTACTTTACCCTTCTGCTCACTGAAAGAGTAGATAAATCTAGATAAAAGTTGATGGCGTTATTGTATGAAACCTTGTGAAACGCATCGCATCGCACGCGACGCAGAACTTGCTGCCAACAAAAAAGACACGCGTCCGAGTTGGCTTATCATCAGGCCAGGATACGATAACAAGGCACATATATACTCGCAGATCAGAGGGCAGCCAGAAGTACGCATATAGCAACAGGATTCTTGTCCATTATGGCAGGATAGGCTCAATGTAATAGAGAGTATCATCTAAATCAGTAAGTTCAGGTAGATGAATGTGCAAAGCGGGCAGTGAGATTCTACATTTGAAGTTGACACAAGGATCAATCAGGTAAGGTTGCGATATATCGATTTATAATGTGATCCCATCAGTTTGGTCACAGCAGTCGAGTGCGGTCACAAATCGCTTGACATACCAGTCTCGTCATTGACACGCCGCGAATCGCACAGTGTTATTTTATATAGTGTCCATATGCACGATTCAGCGTTATCTACTTATTCAGCTAGCGCAACCAACAAAAAGTATGGCGTCTGCAACAATTCAAACTCGAGACATCAACTTATGTGCCATAGATCTTTGCCTTCTATACGTCCAGTCGAAGCAACATTGCTCTCTAGAGCTCCATTAGTTCGATACATGGCTACACAAACAACAACAGGTAAATCTCGTAGAATATTTGGATCAATCGCCTTGTCATGTATTGACTGTGTTTTTCGCTTCTTCCTTTCGGGTTCTTTGCACTTCGGAGTAGTGCCTTTCTGGACAATAGTATGAAATGCATTGCCAACCTTTTTCTCTTTACTGACTCGTCCAAATACGACGTTCTCCACGTTACATTCGTTAGGATTTTTGGCAAGCAAAGAAAAATGCAAAATTGGAATCTTTCGTCCGATTGTAGGATTGTCGTAGAATTGTATCTTCTCAATTTTATTAGAATCAACATCGACAAAGCAAACGACGCAAGAAGCAACTTCAGGAGAAAGTGCTTTGAGAAAGTCTTTTCCATCACGACCAGCACCCCATATTGCAAATCCGCGCGACCAAAGAGTTGTATTGTCGGATCTATTCTTTCCAAAGAAAACAATATCCTCCCATGCCTTTGTACGTAATTGCAATAGTAACTTTCGCGGAGTACCGGAACTTTGTGACATTCCTACCCTATGGCGATATGAAACTAACGGTGCTGACGTTCTATGCAAATGTAATGTCCCTCCAGCACGTACATGAGCGTAGAACAGTCGAGTATCTTCAGCAAGTCTCAGTGTTGTTGGCATTGCGTCTGGGATAGTGTTGCTCAACTCTGAAGAGTGAACTAATCTATAATGGTTTGACGAATCTATACTCTTGAGCTTGTTCATTTCTTCGGAGGAAATTGGTGCCTCTAACCACCCTCCTAACGACTGAAACCACGATTTTGATACAAACCACGTTGGTTGTAATAATGTGCACTCTCTAAACTGTTCAAGTACAATTCTCTCATCTGATAAGGAGTTAGCCCATGTTGCATAGTGCCACGTAGAGTCATTAGGAATTCGATCAAATTGGCAACCCATCAAAGCATTTTCACTCAAGTGTTTCCCTTGCTCTCCGTATCCTAGAGACATCATTGCGGACGTTTGTTCCGCTATTCTTGTTGGATGCATGATATCATCGCTGTCCAAGATGCACAAGAAATGAAAGCATTTCACATCATTGTCGGTATTGTCATTTGTATCTGCAGTATTTATGTCTCGTAACTTGACCGCCTCATTCCGCGCATGTCCTGCCCCTCTTGATATTGATCCTTCTTTAGCGGTGCCTATCAAAAGTGTTGTGTTCGTCAAAAGTTTGCTTTCGTCATGTTGTGACGATACATTAGCATTATTAGCATATTCTTCTTTCAGAGCGTATAAAATTTCAATGCTTTTATCAGTCGACGCATCATTATAGCAGCAGACGGCAACATCAAATGTAACATCGGACAGTGATGTTAATAAATTAGAAGGTATCTCCTGATACATGGCCGACTTGACCGTCTCCTCAAGCGTTTCTTGAGCATTATGGACTGCAATTATCACGTCTACTTTGACAATGGTGCCCATCTTACGATGTGTTGTCTATCATTCAGCGCCATCTACAATAACAATAACAATAACAATATCCATATTATGGAAGAGAAAAACTGAAAAGCAAGCGAGAAAAGCGAGATGACTGCAATGCGACCTTGCTGGTAGGGTCATGGGAACAATAGGATGTTCATGTATGGTTCCAGTTTGGAAGCAATCTCATTGTTGAATCAAATAGATGTAGTAAAGTGATGATTTAATACGCGTATGAGTATTCTTCTTGGGCTCAGCCACCGTCCAAACGGGCGACATCAAAGTCAAAGCCACGGCTCAACTTCCTTCAAGCTCCATCTGCGAAGCAACTCCATCTCATCCCTGCATCCGTAGCTCTCCGGTGAGCTGCGCTGGATAATGAACTGTTCGAAAGTAAATCGTTGACCAAGGAGCAACACCAATGCGCTGATTTCCGCCATGATGTCGCGCAGGCCTGGTGAAACCCTTGCCCACATCTCCTTGAAAGGTATGTACTCTATCACTCGAGAGTTGGCCACAATTGATTTGCCGTTGTTGAGCGCATCCCCAAGCTCCTCGTCGGAACGGAGCATGGCATTCAATGCAGACGCTATCCCAGGTCCAGACACATCGAATGCATTCTTACGGAGGAAGTCTCGACTTTCTTCCCCGGCAATGCCTGTTCCTGCCCATGTCGGACAGGCACACACAGATCCCACGCACCCCTCAGTTGTTCGGCTTTGCCATATCTGCGCTAACTTAGAGTTGGCGTAAGATCGCTCGATGTGTTTCATGCTCATTAAAGACGGATCACTCTGGTAAGCCATCGGACCGTTCATTCCATTTCCATTGTCAATTGGTATAATCTCGGAGCCGTCCACCTTCCAGTGGAACGAAGATGTCAGATGTACAATTCTACCGCTGGGGCTGGCAGATGATAAACACGGCATCAACTTCTCCACTAAGAGAAAGTGCGAGAGGTAGTTTACTGTAAAGGCCAGATCGTAACCATGTTTTGACTTCATCCTGTCTTCACCGGGCAAGCAGTCATCCCTGTAAGTCAGACCAGCGTTGCAAACGAGCAGGTCTATCGTCCCAAACTTTGACTTTATGACATCAGCGCTGGAGGATACTGAAGACAGGTCTTCATGGTTCGTCACGAGGCACAATACGCGACTCCTTTCATCCTCGACATCGTTGCCATTGCTCCGTTCTAAATCCTTTCGAAGTTCTTCGAGACCTGTTACGTTCCTATCGAGCGCAACCACGTTTCCACCGAGAGAGTACACGACCTTGGAAAGCTCACGGCCGATACCTCCAGCAGCCCCTGTTATGACTGCAACCCTGCCTTGCATTGGAGGAATCGTCATATCTCCTACATCACCTTTGTTTGCGGTATACCTATTTCGAGCGAGGGTCTCAACAAGATGTGTCGGTAGGCCGGCGGGCTGTTGCAAAGGTATGCCGAATGCCCTTTCTATTCTTTCTCCAGAATGAATAGCAGATGCAACTTGTGAGATATGCCCTGACAGTTGAGTTATCAAAGAAGACAGATCTTCTTCAGCTGCATTATTGTTCGAAAATTTCGTCAACCTATTATTAAAACTTACTCTTTAGTGCGTTTCCATAACGCTAAACCACCTCCGCCACCACGAGCTGTAGCAATGTTTTCATCGGCGCTAATCCAGTCAAAGAAGGCTCGTCGACCATTGTCTGCAAGCTTTTCATTGTTGGCACTTCCCAGCCCAGTTTGAGCGCCTATCTTTGCAACATCCTTCCTCCCCAGCTTAATCTTGATCAGACCCAATAGCTCAATAAGATCAAAATCAAACTCCAACTTTCTTTTACGTTCATCGAAGTCGAAGTCACCAGAGAAACGAAGCAAGGGTAAATTCCAGGCATATATGCCGTTCTCTATCACCTTCGGTTCCACAGTTGCATCAAACTTTTGAATAGCCTTGAGAGGGAAGTAGTTCACTCTACCACCTGATTTCTTTTGCCTCTCTTTGGTGCCAGTAGTAAATATTAATCTCCATTCACCAGATATATTGTCCATGATATCCTTCGAAAAAGCAGCAGGATCTTCCTTGTGTTTTTTCTTACAGTGCTTCTCCAGGCTTTCTAAAGCATCCAGCACACGGTCTGGATTCTCGAGCTTGGTTTCAGCAGCTCGAAGAAGGAGAGCTTTCGCCTCTTGGATGTCAGCATCGGATGTAATGGTGGTGGATGCGAGGAAAGAACTTTTTCTTGCGGGCGTGAAAGATTGAGGTTGAGTGAAGGCCGTGGTGGAAGCGACGCCCAAGAGAAGCGTGATGTAAATGAAGATAGTAGAGCGTA